>JANQAP020091223.1:0-22956 GCA_026874005.2 Erythroxylum coriaceum | reverse complement strand
GAATGAAATGTGTCATAGAGAGGGTTCTTTAAGTCAAAACTGAAAATGCCCCCTTTTGGTGAAAGTTGTAAATTTTTGGATACCTTTTGAAATCGATGATTTAAATAAATTCTATGGTGTTAATTGTGCATGTATAATGTGAATTGATGATAAAGAATGAAGAACATGTATGTTGGTTAAGGTTGGGCCGAAATGATGAAGAAGAAGTGGATTAATGTAATAACCAAACATACCCAAATTCTCGCCTAAGCAGGGTATGGGAAGGGTAAGATGTACGCAGTCATGCCCGCATCTCCGATGGAGATACAGAGATTGTTTTTTGATAGACCCCCGGCTACGATAAGAGCAAAAATAAATAACAACAAACAAACCAACACAAACAAACACACACAAGCAACAAAAACAAACACACGAACAAACCCAACAAACAAAAAACAAACAGATCAGACCAATACAAGTACATCACTGTATAAGGATAACAATAGATGTATATGCATGGAGACTATAACCGATAGAATGCACATGAAACTGAAAAGATATATATACATGAAGATGTAAATATGTGAGCCGGCATAAGCAGAGATAAATAAATGAAGAATTTAATGTAAGAAAAATACCAATAAAATAAAATAAAATAAAAACCAATAAAATAAAAATACACTAGGTACATAATATATATAATTACATACATATTTATATACACATACTCTTCCTATATGGCCTATTCCTGATTGAACGTCGGCGATCTATTACAGCAGAGGTAGAACCTAATCATCTCTTATAGGAGACTCTAATTCCACCCTAAACGTTTTCTACTTATCCTAGGCAGAGGTCGTATCCTCATGGGGCTTCAGGAGGAGGGTAAGTGGTCGTGCGAAAGTACAATTGACCGACAGACATACTATCTGCCGAACTAGGTGTCTACAACCAAGTTATAGCCTTTCGACTCCGTGAAGGGCAACATATAGGAATGACAGGTCGAAACAATACACAAAATACACACGGATGACCTTTACTACTTCAGACCACTCTAAGTGTCTACCTGTATATCGTTGTCTCCCACACTTTAGATCACAGGTCATGTGCTCAGAGCAGTCTAAAGCCAGCGTTACCCCTCATGCCCCTGCGCGTCCTATACATCTAATATTGAAATTCTGCGGTGCCAACTGTTTCTATCGGATGTCATATCCTCAAATAGATTTAATGCCTGTAGGTCCAGTCTGATCTGCTCCTCCCATGTCCTCCTTGGCCTCCCTCGACTTCGCGTTCCTTTTACATAAATCCCTTTAACTCGCCTAACTGGTTCCGTCACACTTCTTCTACGCACGTGTCCGAACCATCGCAATCTCCACTCCCTCAGTTTGTCTCCGATAGCTACGATGCCTAACTTCTTTGTGTACACCCTATTTGGTATTCTAGCTAACATCGTACAACCACACATCCATCTCAACATTCTCATCTCCGCTACTTCAAACTTTCGCACTTGCGCCACCCTCATAGGCCAACATTCAGAGCTATAAAGCATAGCCAGTTGTATTACCGTCCTATAAAATTTTCCTTTCAGCCTTAGTGGAAATTTCTGATCACATAAAACTCCAGTTGTCGCTCTCCATTTCACCCATCCAGCTTGGATGCGATGAATGACATCGCTCTCAACATCTCCATCCTTTCGTATGATAGAACCTAGATATTTAAAACTATTCGCTTAGGTTAGCGCGTGAGTTCTAATCCAAACTTTTGGTCTGTCGTCCTCTGAACTCTGTGCAAAATTGCATGCCATGTACTCGATCTTCGATCTATTTAACCACAGACCGTTTGACTCCAAAGTCTGTCTCCACATCTCGAGGTTCCTATTAACTTCTTGTTTCGTCTCTCCGACCAATACAATGTCATCTGTGAACAACATACACCACGGCACCCCATCTTGTATGTCCTGTGTGATGACATCTATTATAAGCGCAAAAAGAAACGGGCTTAAAGCTAAACCTTGATGCAACCCTATATCCATCGGAAAATACTTTGTATCTCCCACTGACGTATGCACATAAGTTCTAGCGGCCTCGTACATATCCTTTATAGCCCTGACATAGGTACGAGTAACGTTCTTTGCTTATAAACATTTCCAAATGACTTCTCTTGGCACACTATCATATGCCTTCTCTAAGTCAATAAAGACCATATGTAAGCTCCGCCTATACTCTCTATATTTCTCCATCAGCCGTCGTAATAGATGGATTGCTTCAATAGTTGATCTCCTAGGCATGAATCCAAATTGATTCTCTTTCACTTATACTATTTTGCACAATTGTTGTTCAATAACCTGTTCCCACAGTTTCATAGTATGGCTCAGGAGTTTGATGCCTCTATGGTTTCCATATTCTTGTGCATCTCCCTTGTTCTTATAGATCGGTACTACTACGCTACTTCTCCACTCCTTCGGCATTCTCCCCGTGTGCAAGATAGCGTTGAAAAGAGTGGTAAGCCATTGTACCCCCACCTCGTCTAGACACTTCCACACCTCAATAGGTATTTGGTCAGTGCCTACTACTTTCTCTCTTCCCATCTTGCTAAGGGCTTCTTTCACCTCCTCTTCAGAGATTCTTCTAACATCATCACACTACGTATCTTGGGGTCGCTCTTCTTCTCGACTCTCTATACCAGTGCCTTCATGTTGCACCTCGTTAAATAGGCTGGTGAAGTAGGCTTCCCACCTATCTTTAATGTCTTGATCTCCCAAAAGTGTTCTCCCGTCTTCTCCTTTTATATGCCTAACGGTGTTGATATCTTTACTCTTTATAGCACGTGCCTTAACAAGCTTATATATATCGTGTTCGCCTTCTTTAGTATCCAATCTTCGATACATCTCTTCATAGGCCTTTGTTTTTACCTCTGAGATTGCTTTTTTTGCTTCTAATTTTGCATGTCAGTAGTCTTCCCTTCTTTGGACTCTCTCTTGCTCATCAGTAGTTGCCAACGAGTTATATAATTGATAAATGTAGCTTAAATGAAAGGAATTGGTTTGAATGGAGTGGTGGAATGTGTCATTGAGTGGAAGTGTTACTATATGATGTGATAGGAGCATGAATTATTATGATAAAGTCTTGAAAATGTGACTTGAAAGTTATGCACATTCGGTGTTTGATAAAATGCTTAAGTGAACTTGGCTTAGGGTTTAAGGATTTTGATGGTGTACATTGGAAAGAGGCTTTATGTTTACTTAGAGTAAACTTGAATTGTTGCTTAGATTGATGAGTAATGGCCTAATGTACTGGATAAAGATGTGCTTAAGTATGTTTCAAAATGAGCAAGTATTGGGTTAAAGGCATTAAATGCCTTAGAAAATGAAAAAGAGAAGCTAATGTGAACGGTAAGGAAGTAATCATGTGAGAAGCTTAATGGTTGAATTATATAGCTTAAAGGGAGTGGTATTGTGTTTTATACACTTATATGATAGTGTATAATTATGAAATTTATGTTTAAGTAGTAATTTCATTGTATGTCTTTTTATTTATAAACGCTCGGGAGCTAGGAATCAAGGAGCTAGTACCGAGGATTTTTAAAGGCAAGGTAGTGCACATCTTCTTTTGAGGTGAGTTGAGGAAACCATATTTCTCATATGGGATTAGATCACCCTAAGACATGTATGATGACTTGTATGTGAATTTTGAACCTAGGTAATGCTTAGTAGAATTGAATCTCAAATGGATACTAATACGTTTATGTATTTATGAAATGACATTGTTTTGAACAACTATGCATTTGAAGCATAAAAATTGGCTTTTATTTCATGAGATAATGTTTTGGAAATTTTCATATGTATAACCGAGTCCTATATACTGCATGCATGTATTCTCTTTTGGCTTAGAGCCTTGGTACAGTTCCATTTTATCAGTTGGACTGATAAATAAAGGCATGGTGCCTTACTTGATTTTAGTATTCAACATTTGTATATGATTTTTTGATGATTAGTGAGGAAACGATTGGCCAATCGTGTGCTGGGCACAACTGATTTAGCTACCACCGTACGTTTGACGCTAGTACATAAAAGTCGAGTCCCTATATCGATACCTTTCTACGGGACTTACGGGTGATTCCACACCTAGGGTCTGGACACAGACGAGGTCATCACCTAGGGTTAATCACCTAGGGTTATGACACTTTTGTCGACTATAGTCCAGACTCATCACGAATGAAAGTTGAGCCAACTCCGAGGATCGGTGGGTGTGCGCGCTAGTTTGGTCAACTAGTGATGTCACACATGATTGTTTTGGCTTACCTTGATATTTGTTTTTCTGACGAGATTTGATTTATACATGTGATATTTTTATGTTTTTGTGTATTAGAACTAGAACCTATGTTCATCGGATGAGTGAATTAATAGGCTAGGCCTATATAGTTCATAATCAATATACGCTGAGTCATAGACTAGGCCTATGTGTTTCTATATATTATATGTTCACCTTATGGGTTATCTATACCGTCTTGGTGTGTATCGAGTTCTATTCGTGACATAAGTGTACTCACCCCCTTCTTCCCAACCATGCAGGTTAATTTGGTGAGTTTGAAATTCTGAGTGGATCGTGCAGTCTTTTGACATTTTCGGGATATTATCGCACGTGGGTAGTCTCTGTTTTGTACTTTGTTGTGTAATGGCTCATGATTATATCGACATGCTTTATAATTTTGTAAATTAACTTTTGTCTGTCTTGTGGTTTGTAAATGACTTTATGTATGAACATTTTGTATTGTCGTTGAGATTGATATGCAGTTAGCCTTGCATAGTCAGGTTAAGGGTACCGTGAGTATCCTTAGCCTGGGTATACGGAAGTTGTTATGTGTTCGATGTGGTTCCGGGTCGTGACACTATTTCTTATTACAACTTCTTGTAAGTGGCAACAAGATTAAGAGAAATTTTGAAATCAATAATAACTGAAACACAAGGGGCTTTCTTGGGAGGCAGGCAGGTAGGGGACAATGTGTTGATAGCTCAGGAGTTCCTCAAAGGATACATATGAAAAAATGGTCCTCAAAGCTGTGCCATAAAGTTGACTTCAACAAGGCCTATAACTATGTAAGTTAGGAGATCATTCTACAACTATTTGAAGCATATGACTTTCCTATCAAGTTTAGGCTATATTTGAGAGAATGCATAACCACAACTTCATTTAGTGTGTTGGTCAATGAGGAACCTACAAAAATCTTCAAAAGGAATAAAGGGTTAAGGTAGGGAGACCCAATTTCCCCCTACATTCATCTTGTGTATGGAAGCCTTGTCTAGACTGGTTAAACATAAAATAACTATAAAGCTAATGTTCAAATTCTATAGAAGATGAATGAAAGTTGGCTTAGTTGATCTATCTTCTATAATTAACTAGATAATGTTTACAAAAGCTTAGTTGAAGTCTATAAGACTGCTACTAAATACCTTTATCAATTTAAGGAGCTATCAGGGTTGTAAATAAATCAAGAGAAGAGTCAATTGATCTTGTTTTTAAGTGTTTAAGCCGTGGAAGCTAGGTTAGTTAATATAATAGAAATCTAAGCTCACAAGCTTCTTGTTATGTAAATAGACTTCTTTTAACTTTAAAAAGACTTAATTTCAAATAGTATATCCCACTAATAGAGAAAATTCAAAGAAGACTAAGGAATTGGTGTAATAAAGTCTTGTTTTATAGAGTGAGAGTACAGTTGATAAAGTTTATTCTAAGTTCCTTATATATTTATTAGGCATCACACATATTTTTGTAAAAAAGTTTAATTAAATCCCTAAAGATGTTAATGAGGAATTCTTATAGAGGGGTAGGAGCAATTGGAAATATCTTAAAAAGGTGAAATGGAAGGCATAAATAAACCAATACAAGGATGAATGGTGATAGTTTCTATAAGCTTAGTCACTAAGATATTGATGAGGGAAAAGCTATAAAGCTTGATAGAGAACAAAGAGTCATTATGGACAAGGTGGATCCATACTTCCTTACTAAAAGACATAACCATATAGGAATTAAGCCAAAGCCATTGCATTCATTCTTTATATCTCAATTATTAAAATTGAAAGGAAGTTTGCGACTTATATCAAGTTTAGGATAGGAAATAGAGAGAGAGCAGCACTATTCTATGATAGTTGGAGTAGTATTAGACCTTTAGTAGAATCCTCAGTGTTGAACCATTTACAAGATATTCTAAAGATTGTAAAGGTGAATTGATGGATCAATAATGATCAGTGGAGTGATAACCCCTCAACTTTGATTCTAGCTTTACTAAATATAGTTTATGTGCAAAGAGGGAAAACACCTACATTGGGCTAAGGAACACTAAAAGGAAGTTCACTAACAGCTTCTGCAAAGAGATCTTAGGGCCTAGAGGAGCATTAATAGGGTGGAACAAAGTGGTTTGGAATAAATTATTAATCCTTAAAGTGTCCTTCACTTTATAACTAGTAGTATTAAAAAGATTGTTAATTATAAGTAAATTAACCTATCTTATTTTATCGAAACAATTTGTGTTGTGTAAGTAAGACCAAGAAAGCCATTAGCACTAGTTTTTCAGATGCCGCTATTCTCTGAATATATGTGGAGCCATAGAAGTGTTATGCCATATGCAAAATTATAGGTTTATATATATAGAGTTCTTTGAATGAATATAAGGAAAAGGAAGGTTTAAAGGTGATAGTTGTAGATTGCATCATGTTTTAGTGGGTAGTTTGGTTTATGTTTAGTTGTTAATTTGATTATTTAGTATGTGTTTAGGTTAGCATTGTGTAAGTTTATTAAATATTTGTGTTTTACGTGTTTTATGGGTTAGAATATGCTTTTGAGCTTCAATGATATGTATTTGAGGTGCCTTGATGAGTTTGCCATTGTTTCAGGGTCAATATCGAAGAACGGAGGAGTTTTCAGAGAGAACTCAGGCCATAACACAGGCCCATGATTATGGCATGCAGGTCACAATCGTGACAGAAGCACCAAGATTGGCCCACGATTGTCGCCTGCATGCCATGATCGTGACCTAGAACTTATTTAAGGGCCATGATTATGTCATATAGGCCACGATCATAGCCAGCGTTGGGACACACGTGGGGACACTTCCAGACTCAAGTTTTCAAAGGACTTTTCAGTCTTAATTTACCCTAAATAGAAAAAACCCTAGGCCTTCCTTACGCAATTTAGAAACGTAGCAGCCACCATGTAGATTTTTCCCTCGACTATTCACAGAAAGTCATAAGTTTCCAAAGCAAAACGCGAGAATCGGGACTGATAATCAAAAGCTTCCATTAAGCTTCCATTTTCCAGATTTTCAGATACAAAAAGGGAAGAAAGCTACCATTGTATTTGTTTTATTTTTGTTTTGTTTTCAGTATGTTTTGTATTCTAGATATTATAGATACAGTTGAACTTGTTTCTATTATAAGTGGCTGAATGTGTTGTAAAGATTACTTTTAAACTACTTGTTGAACTCCTACTTTGTTGATTGAATGAATGAATGCTTTTGATAACTGTTGTGATTAAACCTTACAATATATTGAGAAATTGAGTTGGATAAATTGTGTAGGGCTATACAATGAGAGTTGGCACCCTATATACCTACATTTATCAGATTAATTGATTAGTTAGAGAGAAATCTTGACTAATTAGTTGATTACCTATAGGATAGCTTCATAACTAGTTAAATTGGTGGACTGATTTTATAGATTGAGAGATTGCATAGTCAATTCCATTTAATTTGGCTAGGGACATTTGATTACACCTTGAGAGAGGATGATTGAAACATTAAGACATCTTAGGTGAGGCATAATTCAATCAATAAGGTAGAAGGGAGACAAGATAGGAAAAAGTAATCTCTAATCTTTAATCTTGAAATCAAAGTCTCTGCACTTTTATTACATTATTTGTTCATTGCTAGTTTATTTGATTAGTTTAGTTTTCAGTTTTTATTATCTGAATTTGAGTCTTAAATAAAGCATAACCTGAATTAAGTGGTGCCTAAGCATAATCTCTGTAGAATGATATCTGTTTTTACTACAAATAACGACCCGTATACTTGCAATTTTTAGCGTAAAACAAGTAGTTTGTTTTCGCAATCAACAAAAGGTGGTAATGTCCCAACATATATGATAAATGTGGGAGCCTTGTATAGATTATGGAAACAGATGAATAAATGTTGCTTTTAGGGGCTAGAAACAAGGGAGGAGGAACCAGAACACAACATCATCCAATCTATCTAAATGTAAATAGTGGAAAGGGAAATTACTATAACTTACAATTAGGAAATAAAAGATTGATGGGGCTTATTCTTGAGGAAAAACCTAGTACATGCATGTAGTCTTAATAACATTCTCATAATTCTAAATGTTACTAGTCACAACAATGAAGAGGACAAAGGAGATAATTTACAGGAACAGTTGAAGAAAAACATAAATCAAGCAAGGAGGAAGCCTCCTCACACTAAAAGAGATCGTTGCTTAAACAAGGGAACTCCAACAGTAGCTATAGATACCCAGTTCAGGAATAAAGACAACCAAAGAGACGAAAATAATGAAGGTTTGAGAACAAATGTAGATTGAGGAAGAAAAAATGACAAGATAATGCAAAAAGAAAGTAGAGTGTAGGACACTTATCGTAAACTAAAGCAATCAAAAGAGTTAAGTGATGATAGTAAAGTAGTGGTTTTTCCATATGAAAATTTAGGGGTTAAGTGACAAGTTATAGTGGCCTTACTAAACATTACACAATTAATAAATGGTCCATAATAGTAGTGCTGAATGCTCCTTAGTTTATTTTTATATTAAAATATATTTTGGAAATTTTATGGTATTGGTACTAATTCTTAATGAAAATTTTTAATTTCTTAAAAATAGCTCTAGAACTTTCTTATTTTAAGTTTTAAGGGATTTTATAGTGTGTTTCTTATTATAGAAAAACAAATGGCAAGATGATCAAACATGGGCTTGGCACACACAAGGCGTGTTTCACATTAAGATGTTGGTGCAAAATACACAACCTAATGCACACTCAAGTTAGAGCATATGTGATATAATAAAGAGATACAATGTGATAAAAGACCTAGGATATGGGCTTCAGAGCCCATCTCCTCCTTGTAGGAGTGATAGTAAAGATACACCATGATACATGACCTGGGATATAATAATGTCCTAGATTGTGCTCATTATAACAATTGAACATGCCCAAAATTTAAAGTGCTTAAAACCCTAGTTTATAAGTTTGCTTTTAAGTTAGATTTTGTATTAGGTTTAGTTAGGATTTAGGATAGATATTTTCTTTCTCTCTCACTCTTCTGCTCGCTTTTCTTCTATATAGCCCTCTATGGGTAAACTTGTACACTTGTTTGAAGAAAACACAAAACTTGGGACATATTAAAATGTAAGATATGATTTATTTTTTATTGTTTGATTTATATTTTGAGTATCGAATGTTTTTATATGTTTATCTTTTATAATTGTGTCATTCAATCATTAAGATACCTACTATCTATTATTTATTATAATATTAGTAGATTAGATATTACATTTGTAATTATTTAATCGCTCTAACATATGAAGCAGTTAAGATTTGATGAATTGTTACGTTGAAATCTTAGATCCTAAGATGGACAACCGATCAAATTAAATGAAACCATATATGTTTGTGTTATTCTACTTTATTAACATTTCTAAACCTTAAGGTTACTACTAAATTAATTCTAGATAATAAGTAATTAAATTAATTATTAATTGTATCAATGATCAATATATAGTTTTAAGATAGACATAAACTTATATCAAGTTTTGATTTCTATTTCCTTCTTCGCATTTTAATTTGAATTATTTTTAGTTATATTTTTATATCATTCTCACCACACTCAAAACCTCATTTCACTTGTATTCACAAAAGTATTAAAGAAGCAAGTTACTCTCTATAGGACATTTATTCAAGCTACTATATATTTTTTTATGAGTATTGTTTTTATTTTTAGGTGAAGATAATAATATGACAAGATTTGACACTATTATTTGGGAGTTATTCTAGCTAATTTTATGATTTTTATTTTCTGTTTTCTTATTTATTACTTATTTTACCTCTTTAATTGTGCATGTTTGTTCCTCAAACTTCTAATCAAGGTAAATTACAGTTAAATCTAAAAATAGGAAAAACCTTGTGCTACTTAAAGAAAGAAAATAAAAAAATCATAATAGGATAATCAAGATTCTAATTCTTATTTGATAGCAATTCAAAGCTAGAAGGGGAAAAGACTATGGTAAAATGTTAACTTTAAAGGAGTTGGCTACTCAACCTAAATCAATAACCTTTGTGTATTTCCTATTTTAGATGTTATTTTTAAATCCAAATTAAAGCTAGTAAATTTATTGCCTACATTTTAAGGTTTTGTAAATGAAGGTCTACTTGAACATTTAAAGGAGTTCCATGTAGTATGCTTTGGCATGAAGTCATAAGTAATGAAAAAGAAATCTCTTTTCTTTAAGAGAATATGTTAAATTTTGGTTATACAACATATCGTCGAGTTTAATCAATTTATGAAATAAGATGTAAAATATGTTTATAGAGAAATATTTCCCTAACTCCTATTATACAAATATAAGAAAAGAAATAAATGGCATAAGTCAATACAACGAAGAGACTCCTTTGAGTATTTAGAGTAATTGAAAAAGATTTGTGCAAGTTATCCACACCACTATATCAATAACGAGTTGTCAATGGATAAAAATATGTAGATGCTGCAAATAGAGGAGAATTAGTAGATAAAACTCCTACAATTGCCAAAATTTTGGTTTTGAATATGGTTGCCAATTCCTAAAATTTTGGTATAAGAAATGATGCACCAATCAGAAGGTGGATTAGGTAAATACTTCCTCAATTAAACAACAATTATATAATATCATATCTCTTATTAGACAATTGGATATAAGGAATGCATAACAAGTTAAGGATTGTGGAATGTTTTACAATAAGGCATCCAATGTTTCAGCTCAACTACAACTTAGGAATCAACTCAAATTTGTCAAAAACTTAGGAAATTTGGGAATAATGGTCAAATATGGCACTATCACGGGTTTGTGTTTGACTTATATTAGTCGTCTTGTTATTTAGAAATAAACTAACTCTAAACATGAAGTAGAACTACCATCTAACTCTTGATTTGCATTTTGAGGATTCACAAAATTACAAGTTTAATCACCTTAGATCTCTTTTATATAACCTTAATGTATAAGTACTCTTATCAGGGGTCATCAGAGGTAGCTTTCAAAGGTGGAAGAGAGCTATTGACAAGCTTTTGGCAACCACTTTCCATTATTTCATAGTTTTAGGGTTTCTTAATATGAAGGGGGTAACATAGTAAGATTAGAGGAGTAGATTCGTAATAACTCTTCTTGCATCTCTTTCTTATTTTTTTTCTTTAGATGTTAAGATTTTCTTTTTTGTTTTTATTATGTAGCTTGTGTTGGATATTTTAATTATTAATGCATGATTTATTATTATTTAAGTGAATTTATTCTCTTTAATCTTAATCTTGGATTTATGTCTAGGCATAATAGATTCAATCTTAAGGATCGTAAAATCGATAAGTGAATTATCATATGTGCGCTAGAAGTATAAACATTATAGATCTAAAGGATGTTATAGAGTGTGTGATAGTCATCACCTTATGTTTTAGTGAATATTAACTACTATGATAACTAAATAGATTAATTATGCTTATTGACTTTTATTAAAGTTGAATTTATCTAGAAGTGGTGGTTACCTAATTAAATATACTTGTATATATACACACACGTGTGCTCTCTTGAGGCATACAAGTATAAGCACATACAAGTATATTTAGGTGAATATACTTGTATGCCTCAAGAGAGCACACGTGTGTGTATGTAAGTGTGTGTATATATATATATATAATTGTTATTTCAACTTTAATAATCAATCTTGAACAATAGTTGAATTATCATTTTTTAATTTAATAATTTAATTTTCTTTCTTAAAATTTTTATTTTCTTTAGTTTCATCATTTGGCTAGGATTAATACGTTTAGTAGTTATAGTCGACATAAGATTGATACTTTGGAATACTACAATTTTAATAACTTTCTATAATCGATTTTGAGACTAGTTAATTGCTAGTTTCTTAACCTTAACTTTCTTTTAATTTTATTATTTTGCTTCCTTATTGTTAACTTTGTCATGTAGCTTCACTTAGTGACTTAGTATAACTAAAAGACTTTTAAGAGGTTCTTATTAGGAGGTAACTGAATGTTTTAACTTTGCTTTACTTTTATTTTAGTTTCTTAGTTCTAGATTCTACTGACGTTTTTATTTAATTTTTTATAGGTTTTTGTCAAATTATCTTAGATATTGTCTCACCATCTATGCATGGAATTTAGGCAAGATTTCTCTATCTTAGTTTTTTATCAAGCTTATTGCCATTATCTTATTTATTTGACATTAATGATAATGTCATGTTTAAGTGGATGATGAATCTAGAATTTTTCCTGAGGTTTTATATGTTAACTACAATTTTTTAGTCTGTGTGTATTGTGATTTTTAAGTTTAAATTTTTCTATTTTTAGCTTTATTTTTTATTATGTTTAGGAACTCATTAGTTACTTTAGGTTGATAGCAAGAGTGTATATATAATTCTTAGTTAAGATTGGTTGTTAAAAATTAAGTTCATAATATGATTAAGTGATTGCAATGTAAACTTGACTTTGCAAATACTAAGAAACAAAATTTATTAAGCTTTGATTTGACTTGATTGATCATGTAAGAATTTAAGCCTTTATAATACTTTCTTTATTTTGAATTTCTAAAACTTGAATTCCATATTTTTGAAATTATATGTAAGATAAATACAAGTATTGAGATAATTAAGGCACTTAGATTTGAGTTTAAGCCAAATTGCTTGCCTTTTATACATTATTCCATTAGTGAACCTCTTTTGAGCCTTATATGAAATTTTAATCTTCTTCTTTGTATATTTTCCTAAAGCACCTTGAGCTTAAAAGAAAAATAAGTGTCTATACTCTGATTCAGGATTAGTAGAGCTTTTACTTATTATTTAACGATTATTGGGAATGGTATGCAAGGAAATAAATGTGAGGGAGATGGTAAAGTATATAAAGTGGCAATAGAAAAGGAAAATTAGCATGAAAAATATATAGAATTATTGTATAAAATGTAATTAATATGTAAATAAAGTTGTAAAAAGAATTTAAAAATTTTGTTAAAAATTAATTGGCATGGATTCTTGTACTTGAAAAGAATGAAGGAAAAGGAGTATTTTTGTACGATATGAAGAGTTAGTGGAGATTTTTAATCAATTTCTTATATTTTTGCTCTACTAATTGTAAATATCTTTGTTTTTCCATATCTTTGGTTTTCATATTCCATTCCTTTCTTAGCCTACTTGTCCCGTTAGCCTTATTATAACCTTATAAAAAAGCTTTTGATTTTTGCTTGTATATATCTATTTGAATAGTGAAGATTAGATGATTTTGAAGCTTATAGTAAGTTTAATTTTGTAAGATGATAATAAGAGTACCTCAATAAAATTTCAAACACTTGTATGAACGAATGATACTTTATAAGTAAATTGCCAAATTAAAGGATTTAAACTTGATGAAAAAGGTAGTATAATGTTTACTTTGTCTTCTTTATATGGTGATTTACATAAGAAATATTATGTTTTTTTAGTTTTTTAATTCAATCGAGACTTGTTGTTGACTATAAAGCTGACTAAAGAGTTTAGATCAATGTTTATAAGTAGTATTTAAGTAAACTCTTAAGAGACTATAACTCCTCTACTAGGGACACCTAAGAGTCTAAAAGCTTATGTCATGTTCTAAATGCTACCATAAACCTATAAAAGTGGAACTAATTCTTATTTCAGTTAGTTATGCCCAGTTAGTTTGGATTTATGGTTTTTATATTTAACATTTTATAACATGTTTTATATAGAATTATATAATATTCTCTTATATTCAATTCATTGGCTTATAGTTTATTATTCAAAGAGGAAACACGAGTTTAAGGATAACTTTCCTTATATTTGTCCAATCAAGGTGATCTTGGAGTTATTTGAAAGCTAACTTGAAGGGTAACAACTTTTTCATGGAAGTTAGAGATTTATTCTAGCTCAAAAATGTCAAGAACTTAAGGAAAAGTGGAGAATTGGTCAAATATGTAACTAATATGAGTTTGTTTTTGACTTGTGTTAGATGTCTTGTTTTCCCATAAAAAAAAGGGCATGGAACATAAAGTATAACTAGTACCAGATTTGAGATTTGTATTCCAAGGATGTACAAAATTGCAAGTTTAATCACTTTACAAGTCTTTTATGTAACTCTAACTTATAAATACTCTAACTAAAGGTCATTAGAGGTAGTTTTTGGAGGTAGAAAAGAGCTAGTAACAAGCTCTTGGTAACCACTTTCCATCATTTTATAGTTTTAAGGTTTCTGAATATGAAGGGGATTAAGGAGGAAGATTGGAGGAGAGGACTCATTATAATTAACTCTTCTTCTTTTCTTTCTTTGATATTAATTTTTTTATTCTCTAGTTTGTGTTGGATATTTCAATCATCTCTCTTTGATCTTAATTTTGGATATGTGTCTAGCTACCATAGATTCAATCTTAGGGATTTTATGAAGGATTGAGAGGTGAAGTATAATTTGTGCATTAGGAGAATAAACACTATAGATCTAAATGATGTCACAAAGTATATGACAGTCACCTTATATTTTAGTAGATCCTATACTAGTGTGATGACTAAATAGATTAATTGTACTTTAAGAGTTTGATTAGGCTGAATTATGTATCAAGAGTTAGTAGTAACTAATTGAATATACCTATATGTTGTGAAGGGCATAGATATATTGGGTTAATTGTTATGTCAATTATAATAATCAATCATGTATGGTGGTTTAATTATCTTGATATGGAAAAGAACTTTAATATGGAAATTAAATTCAATAAACATTAATATGGAAAAGAACTTTATAAATCACTAAAATTGCAGGAAAATGAAGTTATTCAACTTATGCTTTGTGGAAGAACGCGTACTATTTTACAAGGCATATATAGACTTTGGCAAGGTAGTCTCTAACTCCTTACATAAATTCAGTAGCTTATTTATAGTTATAATCAATAACAAGAGCTGTTTATTTACCTCATAAGGGAAGCCATTACTAATAAATCAACTAGCTCAGCTCTTAGGAATTAAACTATAAAAAATTCCCTTTAGATACCTAGGTATCCTTATAATAACTATTAGAATCACTTATTATAACCACTAACATTTCTTTGATTTTATACACAAAAGGATTAGGAATTAGGACATTATATTCCTATCTTTGTTATGATATTATAAATGATTTTATTAATGTTGAATAGCGTGCATATTTACTAATGTCCTCACCTTTTTTTACTATTAAATAATACAAAAACAATTGAAAGAATCATTAGGAACTTTTTGCAAATTGGCAATATGGCAAATGCTACTAAAGCAAAACAAAAGTTTTTTTAAATATACATGCCTAGGGATGCCTAGGGATAAAAGAGGCATAGAATCCCATTCTATCAAAACTATAAACAAAGTTCTTCGAGCAAGGAAAATATGAAAGCTTTATACAAACCACAAATCACTATAGACTAAATAGGTTCACGCTTAATTTTTAAATGCTTCTGGTAAATCAAAACCTAAAGTTGACACCTCTTAGACTCTTAAGTCGATTTTGAGTCTAAAAGAAAAACATTTGTAATGAAATGAAAAGAATAAGAGCATATAGCCTTTTAAAATTCCAAATGCTAAAGCATTAATGACTAGTTTACCTCAATTTGCTAAAGTATAAGCTATAATTGATAGCAATATATGAATTTATCCAACTAACAACTGTAGAGGGTTTGCTACTATCAAGGATAGTCTTCTAAGATATAACATCAATTTTTATAAGGAGGATGTTGTTATCTATTTAAGACATAATTTAAGGAATTTTATAAATAAATCATGCATATATCTTTTCACTGATAACCATCAGTTTGTTCTTTAGAAAAAGTTGCTTTGGTTTTTCAACAATCTTCTAAAAAACTTCTTTCATGTAGTGTCTACTAATCAAACAAAGTCTCAGGGCCAAATATATTTTCAATTTTATTTCCACCTTTGATCTATTTTATGTTTTATGAAACTAAGAGAATAAATCACATATACATACAACAACAACAACAATAACACCTAGTAGAAATTCCGTTGAGATGCGGGTCTGAGGAGGTCCAATGGTACGCAACCTTATCCCTAACTAATAGAGAGGTTGTTTCTCAATCATATATACATATGTTTTACAAAAGCCATTACTCCTTAAAATTTTGGAATAAGTTATAAATTCTTTGCAATTTCAGTTGTAAAGAATTTGAATGGAAGGACACAGTCAATTAGGCAAGTAAGGTATAATTATACAATAATGGAAACTCTATGCTCTTTAAATTAACACTCAGTTGCATTATCTACTCCATTTAGATATAAAAAAATCATAAAGTCTTTAAAAATGAACTGAAGGTCATATAAGCTTTTACATATGAATTTTTCAATTGGATTAGGAAGATGTGTATGGATAAAGAGATTAGTGCTAAGATAAATAAAAATCTAACTATTAATTAGAACATTCTATATAGCTAGAGCACGTTGTTTCCTCTACAATTAATCATTGTCCATATAGGTTATTTTTAGGTTATTCTCTCCCTTTATTTCTTTGTCAATATTTTAAATTCTTATACTCACCTTTCAAAATGCTTTTTTAATGCAGTTTATTCAGTTTTAGAAAAGGCACTCTTTTGAACATTCAATAGTTTAGATTTTGAGGATCACTCTTATAAACCAAACCATTGAATACTACTTTGAGTATAATCTTCTAGTAACCTAAATTTAATTTAACTATTCTTATAAAAAGTATTAGACCCAAAAAAACTAACTTATCTGTAAGAATTTTTCTTATTCGTCTATACTTTTCATACAAGTAACAATGATGTTGACTTAGAATTCATTAATCCCAGAATAAGGTAAATATTCTCTTGTTGATCCTTTTACCCTCTGCTTTACTGACATGGACCAACACATTTCTTATTTTTCATAAATTTTATTATTAAACTCTTATATATAATTGACAAATTGTGAAAGAATGAGATGTGGAAACTAGCAAATTTATTTACAAAGAAAAAGGCTATAAGTTTAAAATAGGTTTTTGATGTGAAATTCAAACGTTATGGTCAAATTGACAAGTATAAGGTCATATTAGTAGGCTAAGAAGTATAACCAAGTTAAATGAATTAATTATAAGTAGAGTATTTCAAGAGTTGGTAAGCTAGTAAATTTGGTTGCTTTATTAGTTTGGCAACTACCATATTATGATATATTCATTAAATTAATGTTAACATTGCCCTTTTACATAATTATTTTGATAAAGATGGTTATACTAAGTTATTAGCGTGTTTATTGAGATTTTTCTATAGTTTGAAGTAAGTATCAAGATAATATGATGAAGAATCCACCAGCTTCTTTGTTTATCTAAGCTTTAATAAATACAATGTGTGTGTGTGTGTGTGTGTGTGTGTGTGTGTGTGTGTGTGTATGTGTGTGTATAGGTAGGTGGGAAGATCTGTTTTTGCATGTGTGTGTGTGTCTGTGTCTGTGTCTGTGTTTGTGTCTATATGGTTAATATTATAATTATAGGTACTAACAAAAGTAAGAATCAAATAGTGAAATCAACTTTACAGAACAAGTTGATTATTAGAGAATTAGGTTATTTGCATAGAAAGCATATTTTGTAAGTAACAAAATTTAATTAAGGATATCTTATACTTGTTAATATTAAATCCTTTAATTTTTCCTTATCTAAAGTTCTCAACTTATTTTTTAGGAGTTGAGTTCTATAAGATCTAAACAAATAGATAAGACTGATAGGAAATTAATATATTTTTATATAACTAGGAATTATTCAATTCAATATATTAGTTAATTTAAATTATAATCAAAACAACCATATTTTAATCATATTATGCAATTTCTTCGATATTTGAAGGATTGTCTTACTATGACTAATTCAAAATAGTTAGAAGTTTATTTTGAAGTTGATTAAAGTTCATACCACTTCTCTGACAAATCTTTGATAATTTTTTGTCTTTTTAAGAAAAGGAATTAGTTTATCAAAAAAGACAATTTCTAATGGAGAATGAATACTATAACTACTTGTCAATTATTCTATATTTTCCAATGAAAACAAAATTGGATAAAATTGGTTAGTTCAACTAGATTTATCAAGAATTGACCAATTAATCAGTTCATTTTAATCATTAAAACCTTTAAATTTTAAAACTTTAGAAAAATATTAAAAATTTGACCAAACTAATTGAGGAGCTTCTATTTTAAGACTCAAAGGATAACTAAAAGCTTTTGATGTTTCCATCTCTTCTTCTTCCTGTCCCGGTTAAAAGAGCCAACTCCTCATTTTATTTGAAGAATCTAAGATCTTTTGTTTAAGAGAAGGAAAGGCTACACATGCACTACCATCGAAAAGTAAGAGGGTAGTTATCCATGCTATGATTGCTCTCCTTTAACCTTACGCTATTAGCTAAAATTCCATGTCGCCTAATCATCATTCTGAGTATCACAAGATTCTTAATTCTTTATATAGTGGCTCATCATTAAAGAGGTTATAGAGAGAAGTAAGCAAGTTATCACCTTCCCTAATAAATACCTTGTCTCTAATGCTTTTACATATAGTATCTCTTAGGTTTGATAACAAATAGTATTGAAAAAATGAGATTCATAAAAACAAATTAGTGTTATCCCAAACATCATTTATATATTAACACGCATATCTAGCATGAGTAAATTCTATTATTGTCCTTATTTTTAATTTTTGGGGTACCCTTTGTAAGTAGTTTATTTTAGGAATTTGATTCTGGATTTTATGCCTCTTAAATGTTATAGTGTATTTCAATGTTCCTAGGTTTAGAATTATAGGCTCAAAAAAATTCCCAAGTTGTTATTAATGTGCATTTTTAGGTCTTCAAGGTTATTTAAGTTAAGATCTTTTTTGGGCCCTAATTGCTATTGAGTTACACTTTAAATGATATGATTACTTTAAAATTCGTGTCAAATATATTCATAGGAAGTCATATGGTTGCTTTAGTCTTGGTTTTATTATGTTTTTCTAGTTTATAATAAATTCTATTTAGCTTTATTTTGTTTATTATTGAAAAATGTATTTTTAGATATGCATTTTAATGTCTTTATTATTGGATCTTGTCATTATTAATGTGTCCTACCATTAAGGAAGTTTTGATAGGTCTTATTTCATATCTTAGCACTTACTTTTAGATTTGAGAGTTTTTATTTGATCATCAAATTTTTAGTTACTTTTTTAATATGATTTGATTCATTTAAAGTTGATAGGAGATAATATTACACTGATAATAGCAACCTTCTTATAATACCTTAGATCATTTATCAATATTTTGTTGTTACTCATCATTATATGTATTTGTTTTAATGTATTCCTTTCATTGTGCTAGTATTATTTAGTTTTATATGCTTGGTCTTATGAAAAAGGTTCTTTGATAATGATCAGGATTCAATTTTTGTAATGTCCTTGATATCATATAAAACCAATGTTTATTTTGTACTATTTATCCATTTTCTATATATATTACTTTCCTTAAGTTAATTATATAGTTGCAAAACAAAGAGAAATCAACCTTGGATAGATGTAAAATAAGGAGAAACCAACCTTCAATCATATTCATTTATTTATTGAATGAAATCAAAGTGAAATGGCATTGAGCCATTTCTTTACAATTCATATTATAATATCAGAACTAGCCTTTAAAGTTTTCTTTTAGATATTTATGTCTTTGACATTTCTTTTAGCTCAATAAAAAAGTCTTTAGCTTTAGGATTCTCTTTTTTGTAATCTAGCCTCATGGTACTAGTTCAAAATTGAGCTAGTTTTAATTTCTTTTATTTTGGTTAAGGTTAAGCATGATTAATGTTTTGATTTATGATTGGATTCGAAAGTTAATTCATAGTGATTCAATACTTTAAAGTTCTTTTTTATATTGTTGCTGAAGATGCAACTTGATCTAAAAAAGAAAATAAAAAAGTCAACTTGGATGCATTTTTTTCCCTATAAAGTAAGGTAAGGAGGAGAGAAGCTCACATTTTTAGTAACTTTCGAATAACTTTGTCTCTCTATATTTGTGTTATCGTTATATTATTCTTTGGATGAAAATGATTAATGGCACTCTGAATTTTGTGTTAAATTTATTGGAAAGAATTATTCAATATGGGAATTTCAATTCCAACTGCATTTTACTATAAAAGATTTATAGGTATATATTGATGTCACTGTCCCAGCTCTAAGAGATGCTACTCAATTAGCCTAATGGAAGATCAAATATGCTATTCTAAATTTTTTTTGAATTTATGTCCCTATAACACTGCTAAAACAAAGTGGGAATATCTGGAAAAGGTTTATAATCAAACTAATTCATCTAGAAGAATTTAATTGGAGTGAGATTGTAAATTATACTCAAAGGCGTCTAACTATTTATGAATAATTTTCTAGTTTTCAAATTTTATAGATTAAATTTATTAAAATAATTTGTGTTATAGTATCTAGGAATTCTCTTACTGGTATATTGGTTGTCTATGAGATTAGCAGGCCTGATCAGTTTTTGATGAAGCTACGACTAGAGTATGAAAATGCTTATTTTAATTTGATGAATTATCATCTACTCCTACCTTGGATGAGTGTTTCAGTTAATTGCTTCATGGAGAATGTCTTTATACTATAACCACTTTGGAGTAGGAGAAATTATCTACAATACATATTGCATTTTTGGCTCCTAGAAATGGTAAAGATAGAGATATGAGTAAAGCTTGGTCTTTTAGTTGTAAGAGTTATGGCCATATTATTACAAATTGTACCAAAAAATTGTAATTATTACAAAAAAATTAGGGTGCATTATCAAAGATTGTCCAACTCTTTCACAAAACTATCAAAATAATGCTTTTCAAGCAACTATTAGTAATTTTTTTCAATTATTTAGATTCTTATTGGGACCCCACCTTCATCAACAATCATTCAAAATTCTCAACCAAATGTTATTACTCCTGAAATGGTGCAACAAATAATAGTTTTGACATTATTAGCTCTTAGGCTTCAAGGTAATGGTAAGTCATCATTTAAGTCATGACTTACTTATTTTGGCATATCAAATCACATTACTAGTTCAACTAGCTTGTTAAAAAATGTTTACCTATATTATAGATCAAGATAATTCTAAGTTGCTATTGGAAACAATATATGCATTACTATTGTTGGTGATATTACTCCGATCTTCAATAATGCTTATATCTCTTGTTGGCTCTTTAATAGTCTCTTTGTAGTTCGACAATTAGTAGAAAAATTGTGATGCATATTTTTTCTTGTGATGGTTGTTGTGTGAAGGATTCGATGTTAGGGATGGAGATCGTGAAGGGACCTAAAGTAAGACATTTTTTCTCTCGATATTCCTATCAATATAAATAATAATTTAGCTTGTTCCACCATAAAATGAAGTGTGGCATAAATGTTTAAGGCATTCTAATTATGTCATTTTGTCTTATTTATTGAACTCTAGTTTATTGGGTTGTGATGATCAATTTCCTAGTCTTTCTTTTGAATGTTCAACTTGTAAATTAGGAATAAGTTAAATTCCTTTTTTCTCTCTGATTAGTAGTCGTACAGCAAAATATTTTAATATTATTCACAGTGATGTATGGGGGAATAAACTTGTTATTTCTCATAAATATTATAAGTATTTTGTGGCATTCATTGATGATTACAGTTGGTTTACTTAGGTTTATTTTCTTCTTTCTAAATATAAGGTATTTTCAATCTTTGAAACCTTTATTGCATATGTTGAAACTTAATTTTCCAATGCTATTAAGGTACTTCACTATGATTCTAGTTAAAAATACATGTCTAATGCATTTCATAATTTTTTTTAATGCAAAAGGTATTTTCTGACAATGCTCTTGTTCGTATAAACCATAATATAATGGTGCAACATAATGAAAAAATTATCTATCAGAAGTTACTCGTACTTTATTACTTGAATCCTTTGTTCCTTTAGTTATTGTGTAGAATCTTTATCTATAGATTTATATCTTGTTAATTGACTAACTTCTCAAACATTACATTTTAAGACACCTTATTTTCATATTTATGATAAACATCCTAACTATGGTGATGACTTGCATATTCATGCATATTTCAGTCCATACTTTGCGTACATTTGCATAGTTATTTGTCACATTTTGTATGCTTTTATGTGGGTTTTGTGTGTTTGCATATTTTAGGTGGAGTTACTAGAAATGGTGAAAAATGTGATTGATTTAGAGCAAAAGAAATATTGGTGAAGTCTGGACGTTGAATTATGACATGGCCATGTCGTAATCCGTAGTTGTGCTGCAGAATTTATAAGTCGATAGAATTATGGGCCAGCTGTGTTGGAACTCGAGCCCAATGGACGGAATTCACTCTTGAGTATAGTGACACGACCAGAATAGATTTTGGCACAAGATGGGGCCCTTTGTTTGCTTATTAGCTTCCAAATTAAAAGGGTATTTAAGGAGTCTTTTGATAGAAAGTAGGTTAGGTGTTATTTTAGCAAGACAGTTTTCTCTTGAACGTGTTTTTTATGGTTTTGACGGCAAAAACGTGGACAGCCAAGAAAAACCATGATTTTCTCTATTGTAATGAGTAGCTAAACTCCCTCTAGTCAAGGTACACGGATGTTTAATTGTTAACTAATTCGTGAGACTTATTGTGTTTATTGTCTTTGTTTATTTCGGATATTTGCTCAATTTCTATGCTATAAATAGTTCTATTATTATTGTGTTGATTGATCAATGTGGC
>JANQAP020091038.1:0-22972 GCA_026874005.2 Erythroxylum coriaceum | reverse complement strand
TTAACCCTGACCACATTACAACCCTAAACAATTCCTTTTGATCTATTTATGCATGCAATCATTGTAGAGGAGAATTGGGGTATTAGCAAGCCTATGGTAGTGTAGTTTCCTATAGGAAGTTTGAGCGTAACATTAACCACCAAACACTTGAGAGAAATGAGTGAAACTAGGAGGAAGATTCATTTTGCATCTATACTTATCTTTGAGTGATGGTGTCATATGTTTGGTTTGATTATGTACAATAATGAAAAAGTAGTCATGATATTGTAGTAACTTGATATTTTAGTTGGCTAAAATTTGAGGGAATGTGTGCTTTGATCTTTGTGAAAATGAAGTGATGGAATTGATTGGTTGTGTTTATTTTGATTTAGGACAAGCAAAGATTTAAGTGTGGGGAAGTTGATAGTTGTGCATTAGTGTGTGTTTTTCTAAATATTTGGCATGTGTTTCTTGCATAATAGTTTATTATTGTTGTATTTTAGGATTCATTTTGTTTTTTTTGTTTAGTTTGATCTTCATTGTTGTTCTTTTATGTTTGATGTTAATTTAGGGTAAGAATTGACTATTTTTATGTAGGAATGGAGATTGAACAACTTTGAGATTGAGCTAGAAACTAAAAGAGGAGAAGAGCATAGGAAGCATTCTGGTGCAAGAACCCATTATCATTGGAATCATGCCAATTCCCAAGATCGTGGGATGTTTAATTCGAGAACATATGCGGGGTTCAATTAAATTTTAGGTTTTTTGGACTATATAAGATATTAATCTCTTATGGATAAAAGAGGATGTGAACCCTCTGTGTAGAAGAGCCTCCTTGAGTGAAAAATCCAGATTTAGAGTCTTGAGGAAGGTGGAGATTCAAGGATCATCAATCACAATTGAGAGAAGAGCTTACCAACACCGAAATTTTCAGATTTGGGCAAATAAGAGGAGTTTTCTTTATTTAATTTTTTGTCTTTTTTTTATCTCTTCTAGTCATTGTAAGATAGAATATTTGAATGTTGGTGATGTTATAGATACCATGAGTGGCTGATTTATTTTTAGGGATTACTTTTGAACTATCTTGTTAAACTCCTATTTTATTGATTTGAATAAAAGATGTCTTTAATGAATGTTGAATTTATTTACATATTGTAATAGATTAACAGATTGAGTAAGGAAATCTGTGTAGGATTGTACAACGAGAGTTGGCATTCTATAAACCTACATTCATCACGTTAATTGACTAGTTGAAACAGAGATCTTGGATAATTTAATTGATCACCCATAGGGTAACTTAATAACTAGTTAAATTGGTGGAGTGATTTGGTAGATTGAGAGATTGCTTAATCAACTTCATTCAATTTGATTAGGGAAAATTAATTACACCTTGAGAGAGGGTAGTTAATGCATTTGAACATCTTAGGTGAGACACAATTCGATTAATAAAATAGGAGGGAGACAAGATAAGGAAAAAGTGATCTTTAATCACTAAAATCTTGAATTCCAATTTTTTGCATTTTGGTGTTATCAATTGTTCATTATTAGTCATTTAATTTTAATTTAATTTTCTATATTATTTCCATTAAACAATTTTGTTTCTTAAACAAAGTTTGATCTAAATTAAGTGATGCCTAAGTATCAATCCTCGTGGGATCGATATCCACTTTTTAACTACAAGTTATGACCCGTATACTTGAGATTTTTGAGTGTAAAACTAATAGACTGTTTTGCACTTCAACAACATCTACGTATTCCAACAAGAAGTAATCGTTACAAAATACATGACAATCATATCTTTTCAACTTCGATACTTTCCCTCTTTAACATTCACACAATTGGCGATAATATATACGTACACATTAAGAAACTAGAATGATTTAAGAAATTGACAAAAAGCTTGCTTCTCCATTTTTGACATGTTATAACAAGCATATGGATATGTATGACCCATCATCTCTTTTTTTTAAATGCAAATCATTTCTTATATTCATGTCTTCTAAGTCTAGTCTAGCCTTAATTTTTTCTTTTGATTTGCCATCAATTCCCATCATAATTCCTAAAATATTCTCACAAATATTTTTTCAATATGCATCACATCAAGATTATGCCTCAATAGGAATTCATTCCAATATGACAAATTGAAAAATATGCTTTTTTAATTCCAATTGAGCTCAACAACATTTTGCTTTTATTTTCTATTAATTGGGTATTTACTAGGTGTAATTGCACCTAAATGTCATAGTTGCATTACTACATCACCACTTGACAACTTTAAAGGAGCTTAACCCAATTATACTTTTCCATTAAAAAATTTGCTTCTTCACCATTTATACGCGTGTTCCAAGTAATGACGATGTCCCATATAACATATTTTACTTTATAGCCTTATTGAATAAATTTGATGGATACACACAGGATAGGTCATATACCCTTTAGTGCTCCATCAAGACAAATTCCCATAAGCTTGAAAATTATTTATAGTCTATAAAAAAGCCACATACATTATAAATGTTTCACATTTAAGAACATTAATAGTTTCTAATCCAACCTCCCATAGATTGTTTATCAATTAATATTTGTGTGTATACATCGATATCTTTACTAGGAGTAGTAGGTCCTGGAATAAGCAAAGAAAATAACATAAAAGCTTCCTTTATACACTTCCATATAAGTGAATTGTATAGAACTAATATTACTGATCTTATATTGTAAGGAGAACTTATATTATCGAAAGAATTAAATCCATCTACGGCTAAACCAAGTTGAGCATCACGAGAATCTTGTGTAAATCATGGAAACTTTCTATCAAAGTCTTTCTGTGCCATTGAATCTATTAGATGACGTATAATGTTATCATCAATGCATTTCCCTTTATGCCACCTTATATCTATGGTTGTTTTGTTGACATAAAAGCCTTTGTAGTCATAGTTTAATAGGAAAGTATCTCAAGATTTTATGCGGTATCTTTTTTGCTCTCCCATCATCCACTCGTCACCTTGATGTACTACAATGGGACAATCTTCAAGATCTTTACTATCCTTCCAAACTATAGCATAATGATACTTATAAGCATGTATTGATATATATCCTAATCCAAGATCCCTTAATAATTTCTTTGCATCATAATAAGATTTGAGCAATTTGTGTTTAACAGGTAATGCATTATTGAGCAAGTCAATTATCATATTAAAAGACTTGTACTCCATTTATTATAGACCTTCAAATACAACAACTTAACAACAAAAGATAGCTGTGAGAAATTCGCGCATCCTGGATATAATTTTTCTTGAGAAACTTTCAATAACTTCCCAAAATTATCTTCTATAATACTACCAATTATGTTAGGTAAACTAATATCATTCATTGTCTCCCTATAATTCCCATAATCCTCTAACATCTCGCTAATCCCATCATCATCATCATGATCATCATCATCATCATCTTCATCATTATTATTACTATCATTAACACTGGTACCAATGCTGCTACTACAATTTTCTTCCTTACGTTCACCATGATAAAGCCATGAAGTATAGAATTTATCTATGCCTCAGATTAGCAAGTGATTATATGCCACATATTGACTTTTAATGTTAACATTTAAGTAATCTATACATGGACAATGAATACAACAGTCATCACCCATTTGATCTTTTACAAATTGCATGAAACTTTTAACTCCTCCTAAGTATTTAGTGAACCATTTCTAATGAGACATCTAACTTTTGTCCATCTAGCTATACAAATAAAAGTAAATAACTGAATTATTAAATGCAATCCTAAATTTATATAACATAAACATTAATCACTACAAGTTACATTTTCAAATTTTTAATTCAAATAAGCACTATGGTACGTGCCATTACTACACTATATGAATCGAGAAAGCAAGTTCTCGCTGTGACTCTTAAGCTCGTGAAATATTTCACAATAAGTCTCATGGGAGCTACATCATAGGTTTCCAGCCTATATACCATCTTAGGTCTTTATTATGAAAAGGATTGTCATTAATATTACGTGAATTTCTAATGTTAAAACTTCTCCATTAATCACATTGAAGTTCATAAATTAAGCTTGAATTTAAACAAGCACTATGGTACATAACATTGTTACACCACATGAATCGAGAAAGCAAGTTCTCGCTGTGACTCCTAGGCTTATGGAATATTTCATCGATAAATCTCATGGACTGCAACATAGTTTTCTAGCCTATATACTATCCTAGGGGTTTATTATGCCTCAAATCATCCTTAATTATACAAGTCTATATACTAAGTTTGAATTCAAACAAAATCTAAGGTACATGAAGTAAATACTTATGTAATTCATACATCTACTCATCAATTACCAAACAAAACCCCAAACATAAATACTTACACTATTAAAGTAAAACTTAACAACTCATCAATGATTCTAAGAATATTGTAAACAACAATATAAAGCCAACACCTCCTTTGCATTCACACAAAACCTAAACACAAATACTCGTACTATTAACGCAAAACATATGGCAGACATTAGTTAGAAGACTTATTTAGATAGACAGATAATCACATACTACAAAGAATAAGGAAGAGGTTGGACAATTACTGACACTCTTCAAGATAAAATATAAAAGACAATTTTGTATTTAATATAATACACTTGTTCATAGAGTTAGGTCTTAAGACTTCAAATTAACTTATACTTTTTCACATTTCTAGTTAATATATGAAAATAAAGTTGTCAAGTTCTTAAATACATTATAACTAAATGCAGTCATGTAAATTTTTTATTCATCAATAGATGTAAGGTTTTGGGCCTACTTTTCTATCCATTTGAACTCGCTTTCTAGTATTAAATTTATGTAAAAGGTAATATTCCACATGGCCTTGGATTAAATCACACTTACTATAGTCAATCCACGGTTATTTATGTATAAAGTTAAAAATAAAAAATAACCATAACTCCGTGATTCGCTACTAAGTGCCTTTAATGCTCACTTGGATTGCTATTCATTGTTAGTGAATTGAAGTTTTGTAACATCCAAATAATAGTGACTTTTCCTACAATGATACAAATGACCGTTCAACATGCTTCCTCTTGTAAGCCAACCTAAAAAATATGGTCTATCAATTTATATGCATAAAACAAGTAATTAAAGTCAACGAAATCATTTTAAAATAAAGCTGACCAAGCAGAACATATACAACACTTAACATAATCGTTATAGGCATTTCATCAAACACTTTATAGTCATGACAAATTCATTTGAAGATTCAAATGCAAATGACGTGTTTTTCTTTTCATTACTAACATTAACACATTCCACACTACATCCAATCATAGACAATCTAAAACTACGCAATGAATTCATATATAATTGCCACTTCAAAACTGAACATCATACCTTTAAAACACGTGAAAGGAAGTACAAAACAATATTTAAAAAAGGAACCTAGGACTTACCTCAACGGATAATCACAACGATGGCGACAGGAGAACATAGAAGCACGAAAAATCCAGAAGACAGAAGGTCATCCAATTAGGAGAAAACAAAGAAGAAAGGAGGGCACGAGAGAGTGGGAAAAAAAGGGGGGGGGTGTCAGGTTTTTGGGATAACACAGAGAGTAAAACAACATCATTTGTCGTTCAAAAAATGAAATCTTTTCCATTTTTAAAAAACATTACAACATTTGGTGACACTTTTAAAAAATGTCACCAAATGTGTGCACACAACAAACTGTTTAAAAAAAAAGGAAGGAAATGAAGTTGTTTTGTCATATATTTGTATCAACATTTAGCAAAGAACTACAAAAATAGTCACCAAATCTTTATACGCCATCAACCTTTTAGCGACCCTATGAGTAATTCGTTGTTAAACAAAATGTTTAGCAACAAACTTTGAAAACAGTCATAAGTTGTTTACACACCGTCAACCGTTTTGTGACACTATTACTAATTGGTCGCTAAAGATGATATTTGGTGACGAATAAACAATAAGTCAATTAATCTTTATACACTGTCAACCTTTTAGCGACGGTTTAAGTGATTCATCGCCAAATCTTTATACAACGTCAACCTTTTAACGACTCTTTCGTATATTTGTCGCTAAATATCATATTTGGTGAAGAATTTTGGAATAGTCATCAAATATTAATACACCATCAACCATTTACCGACGCTATGTGTAATTCATCGCTAAATGTCATATTTGGTGACGAATTACCTAATTAGTCACCAAATTTTTATGATTTTTATTTTTACAATTTTTTTGGTAATATATAAATTATATAAAAGAGTATACAGTTCTATGAGACCATTTATATATTGTCAAATCATATATTTTAAAAGAAATTAACAAGAACAATTAATTTATTATTTAAGATTTTAAATTATAGAATTTTCACTTCGTAATATAAAATTTCTAGAAATTTTAACTTTAGAAATTTTAACCCAATATATATATAGTAATTAGAGTTTTATCACACCACATAAAATAAAATTTAACCCAATTTATATATAGTAATTAGAGTTTTATCACACCACATAAAATTGTCAAATAATCTATTTTAAAAGGCATTAACAAAAAGAATTAATTTATGCAATAAAAATTAATTTTGTGTTGTTTGTTTTATAAATTTTTAAAAGAACATTGTTGTTAACTAAATTTATTTTTACACTTAGAATCACTATCAATAATATTTAATTTGATTATTAAGAATATCATATTAAAATTTAATATTTATTTCTATTGTTTACAATATTGTAATTATTTTTTAATTACATCGCAATAGATATAATCATATATGGTAATTAATATAATGTTATCTTCATGCCATTACCAAAGGTGAAGCCGAATGGTGATGGCCCACCATTTTTGCAATGATTTTGGTAATTGATGCCAAATAGTATATTTATTCCGAATTAATCAAATATGATGTCGTTTTGTTTAACAAGAAACAAAGTCATTTTTTACTAGGTTATTAACACCAAAATGAACCTCTTTTCATTTTAGTGTTAGTCATCAACATTCCTTTTCATTCACCATCCTATAAAAGTCGTCCCCTTTGTTGTGGTCTTTTGTGTTGTAGTCGTTACCGTCGAAGAAGTGTTGTTACCTATGATGGTATTGTTCTTTTCTATTTTCAAACCCTCCTTGTGCTTTATTTTACTACTACATTTAGGAGTTTATTGTGAGTTTTGCCTTTTGCTTATGGTGTAAGATTTTTTGTTTTTGTTTGGGTTTAGAAGATGGTTTTTTGTGTTTCTGTGTTAGATGTGTATAAGTCGACATTTTTTCCCACCTTCCATACTTGTTTGACAAAGGCCTCCTAACTGTTTGAAATGCTTGAATCAAGGCTACTTCTGAGACGAATGTTTATATACCTATATACAGCTAATTGTACCACTTATAGTATACAGATGCATCTATTAATATGAATTTGTTAGAGTATATACTCGAATATCTAAAGGACATTCAAGTACATATCCTATGACAATGGTATGTAAAATCAAACACTATCACTTATATGGCATCACACAGAATAATATAATACTTAAAAACTCAACTCAAACTCATTTCATTCATTAACAAAATTTACATCATCAAAGTATCTAAGATTTTACTACTATTTATATAGAAGATTTATATAAAATTAGAACTACATATATATACTCTATAACTCCTCAGATGTCAGCTAACCGACCTTTGAGCCATTCTTTAGTCCAAAATCAATAGTACTAGTCTGTCTTAAAAACTATGTCTCCTCCCTCTTACCTGAAAAGCCACGTTGTAATTTTTGATGAGTTTTACGAACTTAGTGAGTGAATCATCAATGATGTGCTCACTCATGGAAAATACAAAAATATCTCAAATCCATCCAAATTCACAATATTTCTTATCTCAATAAGACATATTAAATGTCACACATTTCTCATACAATTTTAGAACTTGCATATTCCGATCAATCACTTTATCAACAATTATACAAATATGGCATATCACATTATCATCACAATTTTAGAAATAAATTCATGATCATATAATTCATAATCATAAATGTACAAATGCAGATGTATATGAGACTCCACATTCATTACTATTTGTTGTGACCGAGCGCCTTTAAGATCAAAATACAAATATTGTCCCGTACCCATTGTGGGTACCAGGCTTATTAATCATGAAGCCAGGCTCTACGTGTAGATTACATATTTCTAAGCTTAAAGCTCTTCTAGACTAGGTACTCTGGTCACAACGCCTTTATCTAATCATGCATATTAATGTGATGTATCAAATCACAAAATATGCTAACAATATCATTTATTTATGATGCACAAATAGAATCTCATGTTCATCAGATCTCAGTCTAGCATTTAACTTTCATTGAGTATATAGATATTTTTTAGAATTCAGATGCAAACACAACACTTCCAATACATTCCCAAATATCAATTTCCTCAGACTATTAATGTTCAAAATTATCATAATCATAATCAGTTCAATAATTGGGAATTAAACAGAGATAAGTCAATCCTAGTGAGATCATCTAGGTTACTCATAGTACGCTCCAATTTATGTTATTTCTTAGATGGTCTGGCAATATCTTGTTGATGGCGTTCGGCTTGAGCGTCTAACTCAAATTAACCAACTATCTTAACCGGTTCTTCAACATAACTCAAATTACTTGCAATTTCAATTTACTGTGTCGGTAACACATGTGTCGAATCCGACTAATATCTTATGAGTAGACTAACACGAAACACATTATGGATTTGAGCCTTCTCTATTGTGAATGCTAACTTATAAGCCAATGGTCCAATTCTCTTAGTAATCTCATATGGAGCAATGTATCTAGGGCTTAACTTACCCTTTTTACCGAACCTTAGCACTCTTCGCCAAGGTGATACTCTAAAAAATAATCTATCTCCCATTTAGTACTCTATATCTCTTCAGTGCTAATCTGCATAACCTTTCTGTCTATATTGATCCGTTTTTATTCTATTACGAATCAGGTTAACCATATCAATAGTATCTTGAATTAACTCTGGGCCTTCAATAATCCTTAGACCCTTTTCATCCTAATGAAAAGGTGATCAACACTTTTTGCCATATAATAGTTCATATGGAGCCATATCGATACTACTGTGATAATGATTGTTGTATGCAAATTCAATAAGACCTATATATTAATCCCATGCTCCTTGAAATTCCAAAACACAAGCTCTGAGTATATCCTCAATAGTCTTAACAGTTCTTTCACTATGTCTGTCTGTCTGAGGATGAAAGGTTGTACTTAAGTTTAACCTTGTACCCAAAGCTGTTTGTAAACAACCCCAAAATCTTGAAGTAAATTTTAACCTTATACCTGATATAATATAATAGATATTGGAACGCTATATAATCTTACTATCTCATTAACATATCTCTAGGCTAACTGATCTAGTGTATTATTCTCTCTTACTGATAAGAAATGAACCGACTATGTTAATCTGTCGACAATGACCTATATGGCATCATGTTGCCTCGAAGTCCTCGACAAACCCATAATGAAATCCATAGTGATCCTCTCCCATTTCCATTCCAGAATGTGTAATGACTGTAACTTCCCAATTGGAGATTGACGCTCTATCTTAATCTGTTGGCATGTCAAATATTTAGCAACATACTCCGCCATTTGTTTCTTCATTCCTAGCCACTATAAATGTTGTTTTAAAGTACTGTACATTTTAGTAGTACCAGGATGCATAGTATAGGCTACTATGTGTGCTTCCTCTAAAATTTCCTTCCTCAGATCATCCACGTCAGGTATACATAGCCTTTGTTTCAACCATAATGTATCATTCCTTAATTTAAACTCAAAATTCAGATTTTGTTTTAACTTTTCAATATGTTTCACAAATTCTAGATCTTTGCTTTGAACTTTTCTGATCCTTTCATGAAATATTAGTCTAAGCTTCATTCTGCCCCAAATTTAGCTCAACATTTGATGCTCTCAGTTGTACTATTTTTGGTAACTTTGATGTCTGGATTTATGTCACACTATTATTAGATTTTTTGCTTAATGCATCAGCTACAACATTAGCTTTACCTAGGTGATACCCAATTGTGCAATCATAATCCTTAAGCAATTCAATCCATTATTTTTGTCTCATATTCAATTCTTTCTAACTCAATAAATATTTCAAACTTCTATGATTTGTAAATATCTGAAATGTTTCACCATATGGAAAATGCCTCCAAATCTTCAAAGTAAACACTACTACAGTAAGGTTTAAATCATAAACCAGATAGTTGAACTCATGAGACCTTAATTGTCTCGATATATATGCAATCACTCTGCCATACTGCTTCAGAACACATCCTAACCTTTAGTGTGATATGACCCAAGAATGTCAGTTGATCGAGCCAAAATTCACAATTACTAAACTTGACATACAATTGCTTCTCTCTCATTATCTATAGGACTAGCCTCAAATGCTCAGAATGTTCCTCTTTACTCTTCGAGTACACCATCTATGAATACAATCATAAAATGATATAAGTAAGGTTGGAACACTTTATTCATCAATGTAATAAAAGTTACAGGAGCATTTGTTAACCAAAAGGGATCACCAAAAACTCAAAGTGCCCATATCTAGTTCTGAATGTACTCTTTGGTACATCATTTTCTATTGTCTTCAACTGATAGTATCCTGATCTCAAATCTAGTTTAGTAAACACCTGAGCTTCCTATAATTGATCAATTAAATCATCTATCCTTGGTAAAGGATATTTGTTCTTCACTATCACTCGATTCAACTGCCTATAATCAATGCACAATCTCAATGTCCCATCTTTCTTTTTCACAAACAAAATCATAGCTCCCTAAGGTGACACACTAGGTTTGATAAAATGCTTATCCAATAACTTTTGCAACTAGGTCTTAAGTTCCTTCAGTTTCACAAGTGTCATCCTACATAGAGGAATAGATATAGGAGCAGTACCTAGAACTAAGTCAATAGTAAACTTTGTTTCCCTCTCTGGTAGTAAACCTGGTAATTCAGTAGGAAACACATCCAAAAAATCCTTAACAATAGGAATATCCTGAATGGTCTGTTTATTCTAGGTATCAGTCACATAGGCTAAGTAAGCCTCACATCCACCTTGAATCATCCTAAAAGCACTAATTGATGAAATTAATCTAGCTGGTACTGCTTGACTAATACCTCAAAATATTACTCTTGGTTGATTAGGAGATTAAAAAATGACTTCCTTAGTATAACAGTTCATTACAGTCTTATGTGCAGTAAGCCAGTCCAGACCTAAAATAAGGTCTGTCTCTTTTAACTGCAATACTATCAGATCGATTTTCAACTCCGGCTAATCAACTCAAACCATGCACCCTATACAAACTTCTCCAATCATTATAGTACTACTTACCGGTATACTCACCTCTAAGTCACATTTTAATATCTCTCTCTCACAATGTAGTTTAGATGCCAGATGTGGTGTGATAAATGAATATGTAGATCCTGGATCTAACAATGCAAATCCTTCAAAATTAAAGACATGCAACACACTTATAATAACATCTGGGGAATTCTGTGCCGTCTATTTGGTGATAGCAAAGATCTTGGCCTAAGACTATGATTGATTACTCCACACCTCGATCCTGACACTAGGACCTGTTGAATTTATTCTACCTCTACCTTTGCCTCTCTGTCCTGCTCCATTAGCTCTACTTTACTGGACAATTGTCTCAGTCACTAATCCTCCTCTCACTCCAAACTTTGGTCCCAAAGTCGTAGGACAATCTTGAATTTGGTGCTCAAAAGAGTCACAACGAAAACAAGCTCCCGATATCTTCTAACATTACCCATGATGTTTCTTTCCACAATGCTCATAACTAGGCATTGTTTTGTCTACCCTCCTGATACTTGACCTCTACCATTACCAGTCTGTCAAAACCACCTCTCATTTTAAACCTCAACTGTCTCGATTTAGTCTGTGATCAAAATGATATATTCTGGTGTTTACTGAATCTCCTACCAGAATCAAGTTGAGACTCACCCTGTCTCTTCATTCTGAACTCCTTTCTATATTCTCCTTGTCCATTTTTCAATAACTATTCAATTCAGATTGAGGCAGTTCATAGTTCAATAAAACTACTGAGATTGGTAATAGTCAATCTTGTCCTGATTTCCATGTTCAGTCCATCCCCAAACTATCTATATTTATCCTCTTCAGTCAGAATGAAAGTAGTAGCACACCCTATTAACTCATTAAACCGTACTTTATACTCTGCTACAGTAAAACTTCCCTATTTTAGATTTAGGAATTCCTTCATCTTCCTATCCAAATAGATCTTTGGCATATAATTCTCCTTAAAAACCCTCAGGAAGTCCTCCTATGTCAGTCTATAAGGTCAGACGGAGCTTCCAAGAACTGTTTTCCACCACTGATATGCTGGACCTTGCAATAGCGAGAATGTGTAGTTAAACCTCTCGTCAGACTTGCGATCCATCTGATCAAACACCCTCTCTGTTCTTTCTAACAATCATTCTGCCTCCGCAAGGTCTAAACTTCCATAGAAGTCTACAACCCCCTGCTTCTTGAGTTTATCAAATCTCCTCTCTCTCCGCTCAGGAATTCTTGGAGACTTTTGTTCAAATTAAGGTACTGTAGACTCTCTATTGGCTCTTATGGACTCAAGGTCAGTTGAATCTGCAACTTAATCTCCTATAGTGGATGACCTATAATAAATAATAATCATGATCACTATATGAGTCTCTCAATATATATTAGGTTTAAATGCTTTTATATGTCCCTATGGATTCCAAACCATGCTCTGATACCAAAAATGTAACACACCACTACCATAGAGCATATGCCCGAATATCCAGAGGACATTCAAGAACATACCCTATGAAAATGGCATATTAGAGCAATCACATTCATTTATTATGGCATCATATAGAACATAAGTAGTTAAAAGATCAACTTTGTCTATTCCATTCACAAGCATGAATTACAATGTGGCATTACATTACATAATCCATATATTTACAGTACCAAAAACATCTGAGAGCTTACTGTTATATTACAAAATGTTTTATATAAAATGAGACAGGTAAATAAACACATTCTGCTAAACTCTTCAGATATCAACTGACCAGACCTTTGAGCCATACTTTTTTTTCAAAATACTAGACTTCTACTAGTTTGCCTTAGAGCTAGGTCTTCCTCGCACCTAAAAAATCAACGTTGCAATTTTGATGAGCTTGCGACCTCAGTGAGTGAACCATTATTGATGTGCTCACTCATGTCAAAAACACAAACATCTCAAAAATAAACCAAATTCACAATATACCTTATCTCAATAATTCATCATGAATTTCACACATTTCAAATACTCATTTTAGAATAATCCAATCATTTATCTCAATCATTCATATCATCAACATATACACAGATATTGCATATCACTATGTCATCACAATTCACAATTTAGTAATGTTTTTATAATCATTCACATGATACATTTAAGGATATATTTTGAAATGCATATGCACATGTGACTCCACTTTCTTTTTTATTTTGTTGTAACCAAGCGCCTATTTACTGTCCTCTTTCCATTGTGGATATCGAGCTCATTTCACATATTGCCCCATACCCATTATGGATATTAGGCTCATAAATAACTGAACTTGTGGCTTTTTGTGCGCATTTATGAGCTTTTAGCTCCTTTTTACATTGGTCACTCCGGTCACAACTCATTTATCTGATCATGCATAACAATGTGATGAAATGCATCATTTCACAAAATATGCTATCAATATCTTTTATTCATTAAGCACAAGCACTTTCATATGCTTATCGTATCTGAGTCTGGTATTCAACATTTCGTTGAGTATACATTTTCCATATTCATATTCAATTAGAATACACTCCTAATACAAACCCGAATATCAAACTCCTCGAACTATTAATGTTCGAAATTATCATAATCATATCAGTAATAGTTTAATAACTGAAATTTAAACATAAACAAATCAATAAAGGTGAGAAAACATCTAGTTTAACTCACAGTACACTCTAGATAAACTATTGCCTTGACGACCTGGCAATGTCTGGATCCTGACATTCTACTTGTGCTTCTTTAATCATGCAATATACACATATTATACACGTTACTAAGTTGATTATTGATATAAATATTCAATCATACATATGTATATGTGTCATATTCATGCTCAATTGACTTTCCCAGGTACGTATCTTTAAATCATATATCTTAACCTTTCATATATCATATCTTGGATATAACTAGTTTGCAATTAAGTCTATTCCTTAAATAAACTTGATTATTCTAAATTCATCAACCAAACATTCACTAACCCTTTTCTAGCATTATATATATATTCACACAATTTCCAATTCTCATTCATTCACTCCTAATGCATTATTCATATCCTTTGGATCACGTTTGTATTCATAAAAACATCTTCATTCCCTTAACACTCATAAATTCCAAACTTAGATACATTGATATTAAACAATTCTTTCCTTAAATTATAACATCAATTAACAACCTAAACTTATCAAACACTTAACCAACTTATCCAACATCAATTCAGATTCATTTTAAGCCTCAATTAAGTCCAAATGCACTATAGTAAAGTAACTTATCCTTATTTCATTTAATAATCACACAAGACAACATTTTCTTTACTTCTTGGCATTTCCTATGATTGTGTATGGCCTTCCCACAATTATGGGATGGGTGAATTGAAAGTTCACCATCTATTTCCTTCAATTTTTTCAAGACTTTAACATCTTTATACCAAACTCAAAACATCTTCTTAATAATCCATAAATTATACCTCAATTATACCTAAATTACACTCCAATTCCTCATCAATATCATCTCTAATTCTAACTCAAAATTATTCAATTAGTAGCTCACAAATCATTGTCTTTTGTGCATCAAAAATAAAAATAGAAACTATCATTCATTATTATGCGTACAGTCCTAGTTCTTTCTCATTTTAAGAACACTCCATTAACAATTTTCTTTAGCATAATTTCACCTTCATTCAACTTGAAATCTCAGTTTAATTCATCTATATCATACTCTATAACCCTCAGTTTTTAGACATCAAGGAACAAATATAAAAACATCTAAGTTCATTCAACATATTCCAACACACTTCATCATCAACATCATATACATTTCATTCCAATTTAATCATCATTATAATTATATTAAACCATGCCATAAAGATCAAAATTTTGCTTTCTTGTTAAGCTCAAATTCCACCTTAATACATCAAGTTAAACTAGCCCTCCATTCATGCAAGATCATCATAAACTCAAGGTGGATATAAGTTGATTTCTAGAACAAGAAGACAACAGATAGAAAATAGCAGGTTATAGTTTTCTTGGTGTAGGGTTTTATGATGATTTTGGAGTGGTAATTAGCATAATTGAAACAAAATTTTAGAGCTATGGGAGTGTGAGGATTTTCAGTGGAGAAGAAGAATGAAGACAGTAAAAACATTTTTTGCATGAGCTTAATTCAACTGGGTGTAAGATGTCATCCTCTTTCCTTGACATATGTCTTAAGGCATGTAAGCCATTTACCCACTTAATATGCTGCCATTTGCCTCCTAGTTATTGGTCCATTTGTCACTCAATAATGGATCCATTTTTCAATCATTTAATAGTCCATTTTTCACTTATTATATATGCCAAATAGCACTCAATTTATAGGCTTAGTCAACCTAATTTTTTATGTATCAATTTGTCTTGTCATTTGCCTTTTTTTTATAGTCCAAATGTCCATATTAATTTATCAATCTCACAATTTATAACATTTAATTCCAAATTACTAATTGGAATCTAATCAAACCAAAATTCGAGATATAACAATTCACAATTTACATCATGTTCATTTTAAATCTTTTATAGCCCGAAAAATGTCAATTGAGTGCATATACTATTTTTGCATTGTGTACCAAAATCATAATTCATGTGTGTATGATAATGATATGAATTTCATGAATTCCTAATACTATTACTCATGTGCAATGGTCTAGGGTTCTAACCCTTAATATGTTTTGGAAATTGGCTATTACAACACACAGACACAATATAATGCAGAAATTTAAAAGTTAAAGAGAGAGAGAAGAAAGACATAGTCAATTTATACTAGTTCAGTTTACAACCCAAGCCTACGTCCAATCCCCAAGTATCTAACTAAAGCATTTCACTATAAAACTGAGTACTAAATTTGACGTGCCTCTATAAGCTCACAAGTACATTTTTTCAAGGTTCTCCAACCTTCCACACTCAAAGTGTATAACACGCTTCTAAAATGCTAATAGAAAAACAAAATAACAATTTCTCTTTTCATAGAGTGATTTCACTTTCTAAAGCACAATAGTAATGATATGATTCTCAAAAATATAGATGCTGCTCAAAATGCTTTGATAGTCTGAATATGTTCGTTTTCTTCATAAGTGTTGTTGCTCTTCCTTAAATAGTTAATTTCTTTAGCTAGCCGTTGCTTCACTCACATCTCTTTACAACTGGATGGATTTAACTTTGAATAACTTCGATGTCATCTTTGCCAAAAATCTTCCAGTAATCACAAAACTAATATATGACCTTTATAATTAGTAGGATCCTATCAGGTAAACCATTTCTAATAAGGTAAGTTCATAAAGAAGGTTTTTGCAAAAGAAAACGTATTTATTATGATTTTATTTTCTTTTGAGAATAAGATCGTTAATTATACAACGAAATAAATCTAATTTGAATTTTGAAATATTATACAGTTATCATCAAAATCGTTAAATATAAACCTTGAGCTAGCAATATTCCCCTTTTTTGATGATGACAAGTAATGATAGATATATTTTTCAAAATTCAAACAGAATAATAAATGATTTCGAAAGATACTTATGACTTTTATATGACCAGTCATAATTAGCAATAGGCTGTCTCTTAAGAAAGGAACCTATCGTTTATATATCACAGAATTTCACAATTTCAACAGCATAATCAATCACATATATACTCGAGCAGCATTGAGAAATATCCATTTAGAAATATATCATCATATATCAAAAAATATGCAAATCAATAAACTCTCTCCCTTTGTCATTATAAAAAAGAAATAGAGTATAGGGAGCAAATGAAACATAATGAAATAGAGGAAAAGAGTAAATAATGCATAAAAAAACCATCAGTATAAATAGACCAAGCAAGAGGCAAATATCAATAGAGTTGCCAATAAATTTAAGAGATTCAAGGATTCTTCTGAGTGAAATCTGTATGTCAAGAAGTTGATTCTGCATGCTATCTATTTGTTTTTGCTTTTGTTCTTGATTACCTTGAATATCCTTTAGTTGTTATTGAAGATTTGCACTATTTCATTCTAAGGAGGAACAGGGGTTTGTTGGTTTAGTGTAGGATCTAATTTTTCTACTACTTTTTCAAATCTTTTTTCTACCCAGACATTATTTTGCAATCTGTATCCAAATTGATATAGAATGAAAGGATGAAACTTAGCTGGTGTATAACAATTCAGGTTTACAAAAGGAACTCCATAATGGTCGAAGATATTGGTGAGCAACATTCCATCAGGTAGGTAACCATTGGTATTCTTATAATTCCCCTTATCTACCATAAACCTCAAGATCATGGCTAGAAGATTCATTATGTTCCCTTATAGTAGATTATACACCTGATCGGGTGTTTGATGTGTGTAAGTTTTAATAAATACCCTTGATAATCTGCAAGCATATAGTTCGTACGCGTAATACCTAAGATGTCGATCCCACAAGGAGGGATAATCTAATCCTAAAATATAAGGCCAAAATAATTCATAAAAATTCAAAATGTAACGAAACTAAAACAAGAATTTAATTCAATCAATCAAATCAAGTCAAAAATCAATTATGAAAATATTAATAAATCAACAATTGAAACACACGCCTAAGAATCAACCTAAGGGAATTACCAATTGAGAGAAAGGAAATTTTACCTATCATTAACGGTAACCTAATCGATTATGAAATACTAAATTATTGGTTCTAGACGGTCCTAGGGTTGATTACTCTCTCTCGAGTTATAACCATTAACCCTAAATCATAAACCCTAATCAGATTATGGAAATTGAAATCTCTCAATTAACAACCAATCTAAAACCCTAATTAGCTCTGAAGTTGTCTAATAAACTATCAGAAACCTATGCAAGATCTCTTTTTCGCACAATTTATTGATTTGATTTAATTCTTGTTCTATTAAATCACCTAACTCTCATCACCCCAATTTAATTATTTTTCATTCGATTCACCCTCTTAGTTTATTATCGAATTATGCACGTCCAGAATTAAATCACAATAAATCCAATAACACATAAACAATCAAATTTCATTAATTCAAAGACAAAACTCTGAAGGTGAGTTTAGAACATCTCAACATTCAAAATCCTATCATCAAACTATTATTCCCAATTCTATACAATAATAAAAATGGAAAATAAATAGGAAATATGATCTAAACGGATGATGGGAAGTAGCTTTGTCGAGAAACTCCTTATCTGGGAAGTACGTCAAGTTAACTTCTTCTCCACTTCTCTCATCCTTCTTCTCTTTCTCAATCTCTCGATGAATTCTCTATACGATTTCTTCAAAGTGGCTGATGTCAAAATCTATTTCTGCCTCTTTGTCATGTTCTTTAAATATCTTTTGTGTTTTAAGTAGCCCTAGGGTCTTTTAGGGTACAAAAAGTCCAAAAAATCTCTCAAAACTTAACGTCTTCGAGTGTTTGTGCATCTCTGTGACGCAGGCCATGATCATGGGCCACATTCGAGCCGTCTGTCACTATCGTGGTATACAAGCCACGATCGTAGGCCATGTCCTAGGCTTCTGTCACGATCATGGCATCTGGGCCATGATTGTGGGCTAACTCTGGTGCTTTTGTCACGATCGTGGTCTATTGTGCCACGATCTTGGGCCATTGATTCAGCTCGAATGTCTCTAAAACTTCTCCGTTCTTGTATGTTGACCCTGAAATACTAACAAACACATCAAGGTACCTTAAAGACATAACATTTAAGCTCAGAGACTTCTACTAACCTATAAAAACACTTTAACACAAATAATTAACAAACTAACATAATTCTAACCTAAACACATATTAAACGATTGAATTAACAATTAAATACATATTAAACTAAGCCTTAACACATGATGCAATTTACACTTATCAACACCACATAGGTGTCCAGCAAACTACACCTTTCAACTGAGTTACTCTTGGGAAAAAATGAAGTAACTGAAAACGATACAAGGCATCGTGGTATTAGGTCTAATTGTTTGCTCCAGGGTCTCCCGTCTTGGGTGTTTTTAGTATGGAGGCTGATGGATTTGACAACTTCGACTAACTCCAGATCATTATCATCCTAGTTATAAAAGGGAAAATTAGTTCTCCTTATAGGAGCTACTTCTAGTATGTCTCCTAATATTTCTTAAAGAATTAGAATTTCACATTCATTCACTTATAAGACAATGGTTGGTTTTCCATTAATTTCTTCCTTTCTTAAATATGTGTAGAATATCTTGACTAGCTCATTGTATACTGTCTCATTTAATTTTAAAAAATTTTCCCAACCGATAGTGACAAATTAAGCAGAGATAGGTATACCTATGTTATCAAACATCATATGAGGCAAGATATGTCTAGCAATCACCTTTCTTTTCTTATACCGCATTTTATAATTAACTTCAACTTTTGTTAATTGAAACATTTTTTGTAGTGTTGATGTCTTTCTTTTTTAGGCAGTTATTTTTATCTTCTTTACCCTTTTTTCTTTAGGAATCATCTCTTCATGAAATAGCTTATCAATAGTTTCTTCAGTACATGTTCCTTTCCCTTCTTTATTTCTTCTCTTTTTCTTTTTTTTTGGATTCTTCTTCTTCTTTCTTTCCAGCATTAGGGTTTTCTTTTTTTTCAGAAATTTTCTTAGCTTGCTTTGTAATATTTCCTCTAGTTCGTGGTTGTCTAATCAACTGAGAATGTTCTTCATCTGAGTCATCATTTATTACCTAGTGCACTTATGATACTTAGGGCTTAGAGGAGATAGGTTCAGTAATATGATCTTCACCCATAAGATTTGAGTACAACAGTTGGCAACTGCTATGTATTCCACTTCAGTAGTTGAAAGTGTTGTGTAATTTTACTTCTTGCAGGATCAAGATATAGAAATCTGCCAAGAAATTGATAGTGACCACTTGTGCTTTTCTAATCAACTTTATCACCTACATAATCTGTATCACAATAGCGTACTATGTCAAATAAATCAGTTTTTGGATACCATAATCCAACGTCTATAGTTTCATGGAGATATCGAAGGATTCTTTTGACTACTTGAAAGTGGCTTTCTTTTATATTTGATTGAGAGCATGCACAAAAACATACACTAAGCATAATTTCTAGTCTTGAGCTTGTAAGATATAATAGTGATCCAATCATTCCTCTATACTTTGTCTCATTCGTAGCTTGTCTTCTTTGTCTTTATCAAGTTTTGTTCTAGTGTACATAGGTATAAGGCTCCAACATATACCCTAGAAGTATTATAGCATGTCTAGGGTGTATTAAGAAGTGAGCATAACAAGTGAATTAAGTGCATCTAAGTACAGTAAGAGATATAATGGTACTTAATGTAAAAGATTTGGGTAAATGGGTAATTTGTTCATTTCGACATAAACATATCTCTGTAATTTGGCCATATCTTGGTCTGTAGACCTAAAAATTGGATAGTTCCAATTGGAAATTAAGAAAGAGACATAGATCTAAAACGTTCATGAAGGAACCGAAATTTTATTGTGCCTCTAAGATTTTTGAATTCTGGCTTGAACTTAAGTTATGGTTGTTGTCCTTATTTTTGAACAGCCTATAGTGTTTTGGGTATAACTCTCGGAATAATTAACCAAATTACATAAAATTTATTACATTATAAAATTAAGGGATAGGGAAATGAAATTAATTTATAAGATTATAGGCCAATGTGGGAAGTAAAGGAAGAAGAAGGACTAATATGTGATCTTTCTAAAGTTAACACATGGATCAATTGGATTCAGGCATGTGTGACCAATAATAATAAAGCATGTGTGCCTAATAGGAATTAAACATATGTGTGAGTCTTGAAAGTTCTAGAATAGGGATGTGGAGAGGGTAGATGCATGAGATTTTGGGGGTTCTAATTCAAATTTTTCTACTCTCCATTTCACCTTCTTCATCCCATCATTTTTCATGTAAGAAATCAAGCCATTCATAGGTGGAAATCATAGTAAAAGGTAGGGATTTTCTCTTCACCTTTATTTGTTCTTAATTTGCTTATGAAGGAACGAAATTATAAGTTTGGAAGTGGGATTGAAAGGTATATTTTTGGTGTTTCTAGTTGGTAAGTCAAACAAAGCCAAAGAGGAAGGGAGGAAAGGCAATAGAAGACCTACTTTGTCAATTTTGAGGTTTGGAACTTTTCACTTAGTTGATTTCTTTATTTGTGTATGATTGAATGGATATAAAGATTCATTTGGATGTGGAATAGTTTCTTGGATGTTGCTTGGTGTTATTTAGGTGTTACTTTGCATGAACTTTGTTGTATATGACAAGAGAGTATCGTGTAGTAGATTTCTATGTAGGGTTTGTTTAAGTCAGTCACATTGTTTAAGTCATAACTTAGCCTATAGACCTCAAAATTATGTGATTTTAGCTATGTATGAAACCTAAGACATAGATTTAAATATCTATAGAAGCAAATCTAACTTAATTATAGCTCTATGACATTGGAAATTAAGATCGAAAAGAGTGACCTGATGTTGCCCCTGTTTTGTAGTAGCTTGTTATATTTTGCCTATATCCCATGATTTAAAAGTCCAAATTGTCCGATTGTTAGTGCTATAGAAACTATAGACATAGAGGACTATTTGACCTTAAAATCCAATTCTGACATTTTCTATATAAATATTAAAGAAAAAGTAGTGGTATGAATGGAGAGAGTGTCTGTCATGACTATGACATTATTTTTGTTTCTAATTTCTACCGCATCTTATCCGAACCTTTATGAATGTGTATGAAAATTTTCAAACACCTAGAACTAAATGAAACAGGACTTACCATATTTGAATTGGGTGATTAAACATTGGAATTTAAGATTGAGCATAATTCATTCTAAAGAAAAGTTACATGTACATAAATGATTTTTTTGCATATGTATTGCTCATATGTGTATAGTATGATTATACAAGTTTGATTTTGACACCCTTCTAATGGTGATTAGTTATAACTTGCATGTATGAACATAGATATAAATTTTATGACTTGAAATGTTTGAGTTTTAAAGGTGAATCTCTGGTATATGAGAAAATATTGAAGTATGTTTGCATTATTTATTTGATTAAGTATGTCATCATTATTTATATTTGTGCAATGTTCATGAACGTTTGTGCTCGGCAGATGACTACAATGAGTGGTCATATAAACTAAGTGTTTCCCCACTAAGCTTTCAAGCTTAGCATAGGTGTTAATCCGTGTAGGTCCAAATCATAGGAATGAGGTACAGGGAACATTTGTAGGTACCAAAAGGCCAACAGATAGAAGAAAAAGTAGTTTTGGAAGGTGTTTTTAGTTAAATATAATTGTACATATAATGGCTAATGGAAATTGCGTGTTTTCATTTGGATGACCATGTAAATGTAAAAATGTTTACTACTGTTAAATGATAATGTTAATGTAGCACCCCACTCCCGCAAGACCCAAACCTGACATCTATGGGTGATATTCGAGTCTGTGCCCCACGAGGGTGGCGTGCTAGAGTACTTAATCATTTCAAGAATCATTATAACTTGTTTCATTTTGAAACGACGACAAAATATATATAGGCATAATAACCAATTTGGGGCCCACTTTCATTCATAAACATTTTCATTCAACACCAAAATATTTGCAATTTCAAAC
>JANQAP020090765.1:0-22980 GCA_026874005.2 Erythroxylum coriaceum | reverse complement strand
TGAAGGTAAGGTGACCTTAACCAATTTGTCAATGCTTCAAAGTTAATATTTCAATTATAATTTAAATGATTTGAATTTTTGTTACTGCTATTATAGGAATTAAAACCAACCAGAGGCTAGAAGCAATAGTAATGTGAATATTGACAAAAAATCTTTTTGACTCTACGTATGATATCTTTATTCTTCATGCTTTGTATGTCAATTTTCAAGTCCATAACTACTTTTGGACCTGCTTATAGAGCTGGGCGTGGAGGCGATTTTAGTTATCAGGTCAGAGAGAGGCTTGGCCCGTAAGTTGGCTCCCTTAAAATCCTATTACTATTTTTACTCCTTTTTACAACATTAAGGTTAATAATGACCTCTAACATCCTTATGGAGCATCATAAATTTGACTCGATGGTAAATTTCAATTCTTAAAATGAAATGCATTTCAAGTCTAGGCACTATGGATTTCTTTCTTACTTTTCATCATCTGATTAGTAATCCCTTCACGTTCACTAGTAGTTTTTATGTTTTGTAAGTTCTAAGACTCACTTAGGAACATGGTAGTTGTTTGTGTATTCCAAAGAGAGGTATAGAGCATTAGAAAAATGGGGTTGTTTGATGTCAATTGATAAGAAAGAGTTTTGGAGAAAAATCAAGTGTGTGGCTTGATTAGCTTATCAGCCAATATATACACATACATAGGTTAGATTACAAAGGAAGTTAAGCTTGGTTAGGAAACTCTATTCTTAGAAGTTAGGCTTACATCTCATAATACAAACAATTAGCCTAATAGGAGACCAAATTAACAGGAGAATAAATCACAATAATATCATAACCATATATACACCAAGATATTATCTTATCATATATACACCAAGATATTATCCTTATCCTTCAACACTCTCCCTCAAGTTGGAGCATGTGGATTCACAATGCCCAACTTGCTTGTTAGAAAAAAAAAATTGCTCTCTGCCAAGAGCCTTGGTGAGCACATCGACTAGTTTCTCCTTGCCAGTGATATATACAATAGCGATGTCAATCGTTGACAATTTCTCACGAACGAAATGATAGTCAATTTCAATATATGTCATTTGTTTGTGAATACAAGCTTATTTCCAATATGAACGGTGGCAAAGTTGTCATAGAAGAGTTATATTGGCTGTTGTTGAAGAATTGTAAGATCACGTAGTAGTGATTTGAGCCCTACTAATTTTGAAGTAGTTGCCTCCATGACTTTATATTCGGTCTCTGCTAATGAGCGAGAAACAGTTACTTGTTTTTTAGAATTCTAGGAAATTGCCACATTTCCCAGTTTTGTAATGAATCCAATAGTTGATCTCCTCGTTTTTAGACAACTTGCCCAATCTGTATAGCAAAACCTCTTAGAAGAAGATTGTTGTTTGCTGGGAAGAACATGTCTTGTCCGGGAGAATTCTTCAGATATCGATGAACCCTCATGGCTGCCTCCATGTGTAGCTTTATTGGCTTCTTCATAAACTGACTGAGCAAATTGACAACAAAGACAATATCAAGTCGAGTAATATTTAAATAAATCAACTTACCAATCAAACGTCGATATTATCTAGGATCACTGAGTAACTCTCACTCAGCTTCGATAAGTTTATGGTTTTATTGAGGTGGAAACATCACAGGCTTGCTGCTAAGCGTTCCAGTCTCTTTCAGAATGTCCATTGTATACTTTCTTTGAGAAAGAAAGATTCCCGTGGTTATCGTGCTACTTCGAGCCTAAGAAAGTACTTGATCATATCTAAATCTTTGAGGTGAAATTGCTTATGAAGGTGTTCCTTCGTTCACTTTATCTGATCACCATTGTTTCCTGCAATAATAATGTCAGCGACATAGACTAGCAAGGCAAGAAAATCATTGTCAAATCTTATAGTGAACAATGAATAATCGCATTTAGACTGTTGGAAGCCATAACATAAGAGAGTTTGAGAAAATTTTTCAAACCATCGGTAAGGTTCCTATTTGAGCGTATAAAGTGTTTTTTGAAGTCTCTAGAATCGAGAATCTCCTAGTTTTGTGACACCAAGAGGTGGTACCGTGTAAATTACCTCTTGAAGATCTCCTTGCATGAAGGCATCATTAACATCTAGTTAGTGGAGTTCTCAATTTTTAGTTGCAGCTACAGATAAAAGACATCGAATAGTAGTCAGTTTTGCTACAAGTGCAAAAGTTTGTTTATAGCAATACCCTCTATTTGACTAAACCTTTTAGCAACCAAATGAGTCTTCTAGTGCTCAATGCTACCACTTGCCTTACGTTTTATCTTAAAAACCCATTTTGCTTCGATAGGTTTCTTCCTTATAGAAAGTTTTTCAAGGTTCCAAGTTTCATTTTGCTCTAAGGCTTTAATCTCCTGTTTCATGGCATTTTTCCAATTAGGATCTTGATTTGCCTACTCAAAGTTTTGAGGCTAGATTTGCTCTACTAAAGCTGCAAGATAGCTTTTGTGAGCTGAACTAAATTTCGAATAATCAAGATTTTGAGTCAAAGGATATGGCTTACTTGGAGCAACTTGATTGACCAAATTTAGGGACGATTTTACCTTAGACATATTTGTCACATAGTCTTAAAGATAGGGTGGTGGACGTCTCTCTCATTGTGGTTTTCCTTCTTGATTTATCAAATGTTGTATTGGATCATTTTCCAGAGCTGGTTGCAGAACCACTGAAGTTGGGGATGCTTCATCGTTTTCAATTTCCTAAGAGATGACTTGGTAATCCATTAGGAATCAATTTTCCTGCAACTCAAGGTTTGATATTAACATGCTACTAGAATTTGGAATCGATGGATGGATGAATTCCGAGTCATTATTTTTAATCCTGCAAATAAATTCATTTTCGAGAAACATGACATCTCTAAAAACAAAAATTTTGTTAGTTTCTGGATTAAAAACCTTGTAACCTTTTTGTCCCATTGAATATCCAACAAAGATGCAAGGTTTAGAGCGAGTTTCAAATTTGTATTTAATTCTTGGTTTATAGTGCACATAACAAAGTCATCTAAACACTCGTAAATGTTTAATTGAAGGTAATTTTCTAAATAGAATTTCGAAAGGGCTTTTACTATTCAATTTGTTGGATGGCATGAGATTTACCAGGTATGTCACTGTTAAAATGCACTCACCCCAAAATTTTAATAGAAGATTTGCCTAAAAACGAAGAGCACGAGCTATCTCATGTAGATGTCTAGGCTTCCTTTCCACAATGTCATTTTGTTGTAGCGTGTAAGTCCATGAAGTTTTTACAAGGATTTTGTTTCGTTGAAAAAATTCGAACATTGATCCTCTAACAGGTTCTGGTGCATTATCAGCCCGTAACTATAAAATATTTTTCTGAAATTGATTTTTTGATCATCGCATGAAATACAAAAAATTGTGAGACAACATCAGATTTAGATCTTAGCAAATAGACCCAAGTGCTCCTGCTATAATCATCAACTATTGTTAGGAAGTAATGACATCCAAAACTAGGTGCAGTCTTATATGGTCCCCAAATATCTAAGTGAACAAGATCAAATAGATTACTTGAAATATTATAACTCATAGGAAGAGGTTTCTTGCTACTTAGCTCTAAAGTAAGGCTTACAATGTTTATTTATTCTATCAATACGCATATTAGAAAGTTGGAAAATAGAAGAAAAATTTCCAAAAGAAACATGTCTACGATGTCTATGCCAAATAGTACTAGAACAATCTAATCTCAAACTAAAAGCAATATGTTCACTAGTATTATGAAAATAGTAAAGTCCATCTTGGCATTCACCCCTGCCAATTTTCATCCTCGACTCGAGGTCCTGAAGGATACAATAATCAGAAAAAATGTTAGTGAGCATCTTAAATCATGAGTTAATTTAGTCACAAATAAAAGATTGAATTTAAAGGATGGAACACATAAAACACCCTTCAATTTTATGTTTGAAGTTAATCAAGGTCTCTTTGAGTGTCAATCTCCAAATGACTGCCACCTGGGAGTCACACAAGTGAAGCATCTTTTATAACCTCAGTGTTTGAGAGACAATTTCGATTAAAAGTCATATGTTTTGATACTTCACTGTCAATAATCCAATTTAAAGAATCAATAGTTGCCTTACCAGTGAAATTTGCCGTACTTTTTGATTTCTTACGCAGAGACATCAAGTAGTCATATTGATCATGACTCATGTACAAACTCTTTTCTCGGTCTCCTCTATTGCTTATTGATGCTTGATTGACCAAATGGGCTTGTTTTGGTGTCTCCTTTTTATTTTCAGCCCTCTTCTTGTTCCCTTTCTACCAATTAGGATAACCTTTACGCTTGAAGCAATCATCAGAGAGAGGTCTAATTTTGCCACAGTATGTGCAAAGCATATTGGCTCGTTCAGGGTCCTTGACTTGCTATCTTACATGAGTAAATTTTGTTGCCAAGGTCACAGCCTTAGGGGCCCTAGCAACATTCAATTTTTTTTCTTCTTTACTAAACAACGCATAAGCTTTGTTGATGCTTGGTAGAGGTTCCATGCTTAATATCTGTGACCTAATCGCACTAAAGTGATCGGTTAGTCCCATAAGAAAATTATGGAGTTTCTCACCTTCACGTTCTACTAACAGTTCCTTAGCCGCACCGCACGTACACTCTGAGATACTCAAATAGTTAGCAAGTTCATGCCACAAAGCTTTCAACTTAGTGTAATAGGTAGCTACAGAAAGATCTTGTTATTGCATCAAGGCCAATTTAGGCCTTAACTTATGAATAAGAGGAGCGTTACCAATTGCAAATCTCTCATGCAGATCATTCTAAATTTCCTTGGTAGAATCTGCATATGCAACACTAGAGAGGAGATTAGCAACAAGTGAATTAAAAATCCACGATATCACCTTAGAGTTACACTTGTGCTAAGCTTGCAGAAGGACTAGATCGTCGATTGGTTTGACAATGGTTCCATTTATAAAACCAAGCTTGCTTTTAGCTCGAAGCGCCACCTACATAGCCTGTCTCCAAGTTCCATAGTTTTCTCCATTAAGAAGACAATTGACCAAGGTAGCACCTGGATGATTGGATGGATTGAGATAATATAGGGAAGAGGAATCAGTCCCTAGCGGATTGGAAAGATCGGTTGTGTTAGTGATCTTTTTTGGGTCATCCGTCATAGGTAGGTCTATCATCAGTCGGTTCCTCTAGGATTTAGGTTGAAGGTATCAAGACCTGCTCTGATACCATGATAAGAAAGAGTTTTAGAGAAAAATCAAGTGTGTAGATTCATTAGCTCATCAGCCAATATATACACATACATAGGTTAGCTTACAAAGGAAGTTAAGCTTAGTTAGGAAACTCTATTCTTAGAAGTTAGGCTTACGTCTCGTAATACAAACAATCAGCTTAATAGTAGGAGGCCGAATTAACAAGGGAATAAATCACAATAATAACATAACCATATATACACCAAGATATTATCTTATCATATATACACCAAGATATTATCTTTATCCTTCAACATCAATTAATAACTTGCTCTATGTTCTTTCTTAAACAAACTTATTATGGTACTAAAATCTATTATTTGATGATAATATCCACTGCATACAGGGTATAATATTATGCAAGATATACAGAAAAGCAATTTCCTTGAAAGTGTTGGAGCAAAGAGTAGCAATGGAAGAAGAGACAACAACAAAGCCATGTTTCATTACTTGTCATCTGATCTGTATTTTATGCATTGCATGCAAGCATAACAGTGCTTGTAAGGGCACAACTTTATCAAGTGTTTCTGGTGCGAATGAAATGAGGAATGTTATTAAAAAAAGAAAAAAATGGTGTAGTCTTATATTTGAAACTACCGAAAGACGTTTGATTTTATATTTATTATGCGTTGTTTCTCAAGTTTTTCTAAGAAAATTCAAATCTCTAGTCTATACAAATAATTTTAACAAAACTAATTTTTTGTAGAGTTGTAAAGAAAAAAGGAAATCTGTTGTCTCAATCTATGTTTGAAACCACGAATGTATCAATCTTTATTTCAAAATCGTTTTAAATATTTATGAGAATTAATTAATTTAATTATATTAAAATTCATATCTTTTTATTTTAAGTAATTATGATAATTAATTAATTTTAAAAATGATACACAGAAATTAATTAATTAAATTTTAATATTAACGTTTAATAGTATAATAAGAATAAAAAAACATGATGATGAATCCAAACAAGTTTTAATTTTTTTAACTTTTTTACAAATCTCATCTAAATAAGTTTTTATTTTCAATTTTTATTAAAAATATCAATCAAACAAGTTTATATTTGCAAAAAAGAAATAAAAATTAAAAATTATAATAAAAAAGAGTAAACCAAACGACTCATTGATAAGATCTAATCTTGACATATTATTTGATATTATCTCCTTTATTTTATATTTATTTTAATGCTTAAATATGAAAATTAATGTTTGTTTTGTTTTAGGAGATAAAAAATAGAGATTGCATTGAATTGAGACTCTATTGATGATAATGACAAATTTTGGATAAAGTGAACAGATTGATGCAATGGATAAGGCTGATCACTTAAAGAGTTAGAGTTTGACTGGAAGACTTCACCTTATCCTCCTTATGAAGGAGTTTGATTTTGAATTCATTTTAGATAGGCATCTTTACAAGTTAGAGTTAGATTAGGATTAGAATAGAAAACCCTATAAAAAGGGCCTTTCTCACAACAGAAGTAGGCTCTTTCTTTTTACAATTTTAGCAATTCTTAGTCTTTCTTCTATTTTTATTATTAGAGCGAAAGCCATGTGTGGCTAAACTCATCTTTTTGATTCAGGAGGATTCAATACTCTGATTGTAACTTTGTGAGGTTTTTATTTATGTTTTAATTTAAGTATTTCTTGTTTTGAGTTCTCATATTTCATAAATGGTTGATATTCGATTAATCTGACAATTTAATTTAACATTGATTATTCTATCCAGGAATTTAGTGATCTGTAATGTCATGAAGGAATGGTACAAGTAGCAAATAGGTTATTTATGAATTTGATGAATAAGAAAACTAAATTGAATAGTTGCAACTTTCTCGATTATTTAATTTAGGGTGTAGTCTTCTTCACGGAGCTTATTGCTATCATTTATCTGATATAGAATGCTATCACACCCAGTCAATAGATGATAAGTTTTGATTTGGGTGCTGGGTTTAAACTAATTAATTTAGGAATATTTGAGACTTATTACGACTATCCTAATATGTTTCGAACTAACTACTTGAATCATGAAAATATTCTTTTTAAACCAATGATCAATGTTACAATTATATGAGATCTTTTCCTTGAATTGGAGTTTGGTAATCTTGACTTTCTCATATTTAAATTCAGTTGATTTAATTTATTTTCACCTTATTTTTATTTAATCAATTTCTTAATCAAAAACCCCCATTTAATTTATTACTTGAAATCAAGAACCTAGTGTTCAGTTCTCTAAGGATTCAACTTGGTTCCACGACTACTACAAAAATTTGGAGAATTGGTATTATTTTAGGGGCTTCGATAACCCAATCAAAATTTGGCACCATTACCGGGGAACTATTTCAAGTTTCTTAATTTCTTTGCATCTTTATTTTTACAGTTATTGCTAACCTCTCGTCTTGTATGACTCGTGCTTCTCATACAGGTAAATTACAATATAATCCAGAAATTGAGAAGACAATGCGTTGTTTGAGAAAAAAGACTAAGCAAGGAAGCGGTGATTCACCTTTAAACATGAAAGTTGAAGTAGATCTAACAATTAGTAAAGATTCTAAATTTCAATAAGAGGATGAAAAAATGACAAATCTCAATCCTAGAACGTTGCGGGAATTAGCGACATTGAATTTGAATCAATAACCTTTATGCATTCAATTTCTAGATGTTGAGGTAGATTTCAAATTGAAATCTGGTTTGATTCACTTATTGCCTATTTTTCGTGGTCTTGCAGATGAAGATCTACATAAACACCTGAAAGAATTTCATGTTGTCTGTTTTAGAATGAAGCCACAAGGGGTGACAGAAAAACAAATTAATCTTAGGGCCTTTACATTCTCTTTGAAAGATAAGGCAAAGGATTGACTATATTATCTTCCACCTGGCTCAATAACAACATGGAACTAGATGAAAAAAATGTTTTTGGAGAAGTTATTTTGTGCATTAAGAGCAGCAAATATTAGAAAGGAGATATGTGGGATAAGACAAATTATTGGAAAAACATTATATGAATATTGGGAAAGGTTTAAGGAGCTATGTTCTAGCTGTCCACATCATCAAATTCCCGATCAACTTTTGATTCAATCCTTTTATGAAGGATTATTGCCAATGGATTGAAGTATGGTTGATGCAGCTAGTGGAGGAGCTCTAATAAACAAAACACCTCAGGCAACCAGACAGTTGATATCAGTTATGGTTGAAAATTCTCAACAATTTAGGACAAGGATGGATGGAGCTATTAAGTGTGTGAATGAGGTAAGTAACACGCACCTTGAGGATAAAATATTTGATTTAACCACTCTAGTTCGTCAAATGACTATAGGTCAATTGCAATTGGCAAGAGTGTGCAAAATATGCTTATTCCCTGGACATCCTATAGATATGTGCCTACATTGCAACAAGACTCTCTTTAGGAAGCTAATACAACAGGGGGTTTTCTGGTCAACCTCAGTACAACAGGGGGGTTTTCTGGTCAACCTCAGTAAAAGTATGACCCTTATTTCAATTACTACAATCCAGGATGGAGGGACCATCCAAACTTGAGCTATGGAAATCAAGGAGTTGAACAATGATATCAACCTCACAATTTTAGTAAACAACCTCAGGCTCTTACATATGCTCAACCTCAATCTTCAAATTCAGGTATGTCTTTAGATGAAATTGTTAAGGCACTTGCTAATAATACTCAACAATTTCAATAAGAAACAAGGGCAAGCCTTAAAAACTTGGGAAATTAGATCAGTAAATTAGCCACCTCGGTAAGTAAATTGGAAGCGTAAACGTCGGGGAAATTATCTTCCCAAACAGTGGTGAATCATAAAGAGAATGTGAGTGCAATGACTTTGAGAAGTGATAAGGAAATTCAATTTGGAACTTCTTTACTAATGGAGGAAGAAAAGCACAATGATGGAAAAAAGAAGGAAGAACTTGTAACTCAAGAATCAACAAAGGTAAAAAATGAATCATCTCCATTAATATCAATTAATGTATGTTTACCTCCTTTTCCTAGTAGGTTAGCCAAACCAAAAGATGAAGGATATGAAAGAGAGATCTTTGAAACCTTCAAAAAGGTGAAAATCAATATACCACTTCTGGAAGCCATCAAGCAATTTCTAAAATATGCAAAATTCTTAAAGGAGTTCTGCATAAATAAAAGGAGGCTGAAGGACAAGGAGAGAATAATTTTAGGTAAGAATGTATCAGCTGTTATAAATAGGAAATTACCAAAAAATACGAAGATCCAGGTATGTTTACACTTTCATGTGTTATTGGTAATAGAAAAATTGAGCGTGCCATGCTAGACTTAGGTGCATCTATTATTGTCATGCCATACTCAATTTATTGAGCTTTAAATCTGAACTCTTTGTAAGAAACTAATGTGATTATCCAACTAAGTGATCGTTTGTATGTCGACCCTATTGGAGTTATTGAGGATGTTTTAGTCCAAGTTAATGGTTTGGTATTTCTAGTCGATTTTTACATCTTGAAAATGGATGGAGATAGTGTGGAACGTTCAGCTTGAATTTTATTGGGTAGGCCGTTTATAAAAACGGCTAAAACAATAATCGATGTGCACGAAGGTACTCTTTCCATATAGTTCAATAGAGAAATAGTAAAGTTCAACATTTCTGAAGCAATGAAGTATTCGAATGATTTTCAATCCGTTTATCATATGGATATTGTAGATTCATTTATGTAGGATATGTTTAAAGAAGAGAGTATTGAAGATAAGTTGGAGTGAAAGGATAAATTGGAAGTGAACGAGTAAATTGATGAAACTTGTGAAGTTGTAGAATCATTATCAGCAATGCTAATAGATTCGAAAACTTTAAATGATGAACTTACTATAACTTACAAGAAAATCTTACTTGCTATTTTATAGGCTCCGAAGATAAAATTAAAGGTATTACCTGATTGCCTAACGTATGTCTATTTAGGTGATAGAAAGTCATTACCCACATTCATTTCAAAATGGTTGAATAAAGAGCAAGAGGAAGGGCAAGTAACACTACTTAAGGATTACAAAATTGCAATTACATAGAACTTTAGGAAGAACCGGCCATGTCAAGCATAACGATGTTAAACAATTGCACTTTTCGGGAGGCAACCCAAAATATGATTGTTTTATTTTATTTTATTTTGTTTTAGTTATATATAACTTGCATCAGATTGCTTTTGAAAAATAAATTTATTAGTCTAAAGGAAAAAGGAGGTCTTAAAATTGTAGACTACTAAATCTCATAAGACGAGACCTCACCTTATGTAATTTAGTGTTTTGGAGTGAAGACCTTAAAATTGTAGAATACTAAATTTCATAAGGCGAGATCTCGCCTTATGTAATTTAGTGTTCTGGAATTCTAGATTACCAAATCTCATAAGGCGAGAACATGCCTTATGTGATTTAGTGTTCTAAATTTTTTTCTTTTCTCATTTAATTTTTTACTTTCTTTATTTACTTAATTTTTTTTATTTTTTTTATAAAAAATCTAAAAAACCTAATATGCTTGTTTCCTTTTTGTAGGAAATTACAAGCCAAACGCAGCCCTCCACTAGCCAAACGCTTCAGCCATGCCCTCCATAAACAAATCAGCCCATCCACGCAAACTCCTAGTAGCAGCGTAGACTCCAAGCAGCAACGCCTATGCAGATGTAAGCCATCCAACGCACTAGTAGCCTACGTAACCCCCTCCTCCCAATTCGCGCAGCCTCACCTCCCCAATGCACCAACAAACCTATGCATCACACAACCACTCACACATACAGCCCTCTCAATTGTATAGCACACACACAACCCTCTCCTCCCACGCATAATAGCTCTTCTCTACAGTATAGCAGCAACACACCCACGCCCATTTTTCTTTTTAAAGTTTTTTATTATTTTTAATTATTTTTTATTCTTATTAATTACTTTTAATTAATCTTTCTTTTAGTTTAATTTTAGTTATTATTAAGTTGTTGCTAACATTTCTTTTTTAATTAATTTTTGTTTATCTTGTTTAGTGTAATGGGGCGTTCTAAGGTTACAACCAAGACCGCAGTAAAAGGCAACTCATCGATGAATGCTAGATCTGCTGTAGGCTCGGAAAGTAGTACCACAAAGAAACATGCACGGATAATGTCCAGATGCTCACTGATATGTGTGCATTAGTATATGTTTTTTTATGTAATTGGCATATGTTTTCTTACATACTTGTTGATTTTTGTTATAGTTTAGGATTCATTTTGTATAGTTTTGCTTAGTTTGATTTTCATTGTTGTTCTTTTATGTTTGATGTTAATTTAGGATAAGAATTAACTATTTGTTGTGTAGGAAGGAAGATGGAGCAACTTGGAGATTGAGCTAAAAATTAAGAGGAAAAGAAAAGAGGAAGTGTTCTGTGGCTAATTACTACGATCGTGGGAATCATAATCTAAGACAATATGCGGGGCTTCATTAAACTTAGGATTTGTGGACTATTTAAGCATCATTAAATAGTCCATCTTTGGAGTGAAGAACATATGTTTGGAGCCTTGGGGAAGGATTGAAATCAAGGATCGTCATCAAGATTGGGCAAAATAGCACATCAACAGCAAAATTTCCAGATTTTGGCAAAGAAGAGAAGGAGTCTTATTATTCAATTTTTTTGTCAATTTTACTTCTTCTATTCTTTGTAAAATGGTTTATTTGAATGTTGATGATGTTATGGAGACCATGTTAGGCTGATTTAGTTTTAGGGATTGCTTTTGAACTATTTTGTCAAAACTCCTATTTTGTTAAATTGAATGAAGTTGTCTTTGATAATTGTTGATTTAAATTGTTATCTTGCAACAAATCGAGAGAGTGAGTAAGATAAATTTGTGTAGAATTGTACAACAAGAGTTGGCGGCCTATAGACTTACAATTATCACGTTAATTGAATAGTTAGAAGAGAGATCTCAGGTAGTCAATTGATCACCCATAAAGATAGTTTAATAACTAGCTGAATAGGTTGAGCCATTGGGTAGGTTGAGAGATCATCCAATTGATTCCCTTAAATTCGATTAGGGACAATTAATTACACCTTGAGAGAGGGTAGTTATTACATTAGAAAATCTAGGGTGAGACACAATTCAATCAATAAAATAGGAGGGAGGCAAAATAGGGAAAAAAGTAATCTCTAGTCTTTAAATTCTTGAATTCTGATTTTTCTGCACGTTGGTATTGTCTATTGTTTTGAGTTAGTCTTTTAATTTTAATTTAATTTTCCAGATTATTTACTTTTAACAATTTCATTTCTTAAACAAAGTTTTATCTAAATTAAGTGGTGTCTGGGCATCAATCCCTGTGGGGTCGATATCCGCTCTTTTAAGCTACAAGTCACGACCCGTTTACTTCTAATTTTTAAGCGTAAAACAAGTAGATAGGTTTTACCATCAACAAGTTTTTGGCACTATTGCCAGGGATTGATTGTTTAGCATCTTATTTATTTTAGATTACTTTGATTTAAGAGTTTTTGATACTTTTCCTTGTCTAATTGTAGGTGCATGAACACAAGGAGCACACAAAGAACGAAAGAAGTGAGTGAAGACGAATTTCTTGACATCAAGAGGCACGAAAGAGAGTGAAGAAGGGCAAAACGTCTTAATTTTTTACAACAAGATATGGCTGAAAAAGGAGAGCAAGGGGGACCAGAGAGGACCTTGATGGATTTAATGATGCCAGGTTTTAGTTCTCAAGGAGTGGCGAGACCGGTGGTCTAAGCAAATAATTTTGAGATAAAGCCGGCACTGCTCAACATTCTACAAAACATTGTGCAATTCTACGAGCTATCCAATGAGGATCCAAATGCCCACATCGCAAATTTCTTGGAGATATGTGACACATTTTGGTTCAACGGAATGTCTGATGATGTGGTGAAGTTGAGACTTTCATTTACGTTGAAGGATTGGGCTAAAGCGTGGTACAACTTATTGAATTTAGGCCAGATTATGACTTAGGAGCAACTTGCCCAAGTATTCCTCGCCAAGTATTTCCCATTGACAAAGACGACGAGGATTATTAAAGAGATAACAAATTTCTAGCAAAACGATCAGGAGTCTCTGTACGAAGCTTGGGAGAGATTTAAAGAATTTCAGAGAAGTTGTCCTCTTAACAACTTGCCGAGAGAGTCCTACTTCAGACGTTCTATAATGGAGTGAATCCAAGCACTAAAGGAACCATCGATGGGGCGGTAGGAGGTTCATTAATGAGGAAGGCGGTGGAAGCATCTCATAATCTGTTAGAGAAGTTGGCAAGTAACAATTACATGTGGTCGAGCGAGAGGAGTAGACAGGGATAGAAGGAACAAAAAGGTATGATACCCATTGGCTCTGTTACTGCCTTGTAGGCTCAGATCATGGCTGAGCATCTTGCTAAGGCGATGCAAGTTCAGCGTGAGTTATGTGGGTAGAGCAAACACGACTTTGCAAAGTGTTTTCTATTGGGAGCCGGTGGTATTGAACAGGTAAGTTACCTGGGCCAGCTGCAGAAAGGTAATAACCTTTACTCTAATACCTATAATTCGAGGTGGCGAAATCATCCAAAATTTTCTTGTAGTAATAACAATGCAGGTGGCTAGTAAAGACCACAAGAACCACCGGCATTTCAAAAAAATTAGATCGGAGCATTAGAAAGCAAAATGGATAAGATGATGGAAGTCTTGGGGTCTAAACTGGCAGTTTAAGAGGATAATCAGAAAAGGATGCATGCAAGCTAGGAGGAAAATCAGAAAAGGATGGAAGCGAAATTCGACCAAATCATGAAGAATCACGCATCGTCTATCCACAATCTGGAGGTTCAAGTAGGGCAACTCACTAACGTGTTATCTTCTTAAAATGCAAGTAACCTATCGAGCAACACTGAAATTAATCCGAAAGAAAGGCTCATGGCTATTACTCGGATAGGGCAAGAGGACAGTGAGACTGAAGAGAAAACGGAGCTAAGAGAAAAGGAAAAATTGTTGTGGAAATCTCCCCAAGTGAATTAGTAAGCGAGTCAATCAAGAAGCTTCAACTGGGACTTCCATATTAGATTCTTGCACAGTGAAAGTCATCTTTAAGTAGAGCAATGAGGAATTATAAGGAGGGCGAGTTAAGTGAGATGTCAGATTTAACCAATCAACTCCGAACAAAACTCACATTGAAGGAACCTATGAAAAAAGAGGTCAAAGACCACATATCAGAAGGAAACTCACTTATAACACAAAAGAAAGAAGACCCAGGGGATTTCTTTATTCCGTGCAGTATTTATGGAGTTCAGATAGATAAGACATTCATGAACTTGGGAGCTGGCATCAATATGATGGCCTAATCATTCAATCAGAAGCTAGGTTTAGGAGAGCCAGAGCCCACTAAGACATTGGTGAAGACAACCGATAGAACAGTGCACTTGTCGAAGGGAATCATTAAGAATGTGCAAATACGGATCGACAAATTCTTCTTTCTGGTGGAATTCTACATACTAGACATTAGAAAAGATGAGGAAACTCCGATGGTTCTTAAGCGAACATTTCTGGCTACTGCCCGTTCAATTATTGATGTTGATGGGGGTGAATTGATACTGAGAGTAGGCAAGGAGCAGTTAACATTCAAGGTATTGAAGAAAAATTATTGCGCTTCTTCACCCCCAACGATCATCAAAGAACCCGAACCCCAAGGTAGATGGGAAGGTGTTAAGAACCATAGGAATGCATGTAAGAAGAAACGATCGCACATGAGCTAGGGTAGGAAGGAAACAACAAGGATGGTGAAGTCCATACTAGGGTAGCTCATTTACAAAGTTTGAGATCAGTTTTTACGCTACTACCGTACCAGTCATTTGAGTTGCCATAAGCATAGAGGAGAGTCGAGCTACAGCCGTTAAAGAAGCACTACATGGGAGGCAACCCATGGATGTCTATTTTCCTTTGATTGTCTTTGTCTATTTGTTAATTGAATTTCTTTAATTATGATCATGTTTGAATTGAGTTTGATTGATGTTATTATGGTTTTTATTAGAATTTCAATTTGTTTTCTTTTCAAAATTCTTGTTGATGATATTAATTTGATGTGTTTGTAGGTTGTTGAATCATGGAGAAGTTAAATTGAGCTTGGAAGAAGGTTTAAAATTGTGAGGATCACCTTTTCCCATGATCGTGGGAATTGGATTGATTCCCACAAGTGGGAAAGCTCTCCAAAAAGTTTCTAGAGTGCAATCCCACGATCGTGGGAGTTGAGTGATTCCCACGAGCATGGGAAAGCTCTCCAGAAAGTTTTTGGAGAGTAATCCCATGATCGTGGGAATTCCCACGATCGTGGGAATTTTATCCAGAGGGAAACTTAAAGTTTCCCTCCCCTTTTTTTTTTCTGCTCACTTTCAAACTTTACCTTCTTCTCTCTCTAACTCATGAAATTTTCTCCTCCCACTCTCTAAAATCTTCAATTTTTCTCTAGATTCTTGGTATTTCTTTAAACTCTTTCATCATTCTTACAATCCTTTCATCTTTTCATGCATTAATCATTCAAAAACATAAGGATTTGGGTAAGCTTGTGCTCTTCTCTCTCTAAAATTTGAACTTCGCTCTTTTTCTCTCATTTTTCCAGATTTTCCTTTTACAATGGCACTAAGAATGAGGATGGTTCAGCGACCAACTAACTCGACCAATGAATTACGTTGTGAGGTTTCTAAGGAAGGCAAGTGCAATTTAGCGGCGATTTATTGCTCTCTCTTCGCGATTTACTCGGAAGAAGAAGGTACACATTTTTGTGACCTTAAAAATAGACAAATAGTCACTCCTAGGTATTTTGATTTTGAATTGTTAGAGAACATAGGAGTGAAATGACAACTTGAGCAATTAGCTGCAAACATATGGTGGAATAGGTTTGTTCGGTGTGATATACCTATTTATGTTACTATAACTTTGGAGTTTTTCACAACAGTTCGTTATAACCCAAAAATGGATGTGTTTTGGTTTAGGTTAGCTGGAAATGTTTTTAAACTTGATTATTATATCATGCATGAAATTTTCAACTTGTCGAATGCAAAAATTGTAGATGGTCACGCTAATTTTGATGTCAATTTTTATTGGAACACTCTCATAGGTGAAGAACATTTTGACTCACGCAATGCACCAAATTCCTTAATCCAGAGTGTTGAGCATCTACTTTTACACAAATTTATATGTCTGACTATGTTTAATAAAACGGAAAGCAACAAATGCTCAGCAAAAGAACTTTTCTTTTTATAGTGTATGGAGCAAAAACTTAAAATCAACAAACCCTATAGGATTTTTTGATCAATAGTGAGTGTGGTTAATAAACGAAGTTCATTTTTTGGAATATCTCATATTGTTTCTACTTGTGTGTTTTATAATGTTAATATGGAGCATTTGCGTATAACTCCACACGATATGTTTCGTATATCATATTTGAGATGTTTTGAGATTTTAGAGTTCCATTTTATGGAATTCCGAGATCCTCCTATGTGCACTGTAGTGAGGAGTAGGAGGCGCACGAGTACAGCCCCAAACTGGCCCTGCACATCCTGAATGATGCTAGAGCCAGAGGTTGAAGCAGTGGAGGAGGAACCACGTGCACCAGTGGAGGTCGATCGACTTCAATGAATCCTCGACTAGATGGCTTCCAATTCTCAACAAATGGCATCCCAAATCAACAAGCTCAGAACCCAAATGCGGCAAGTCCATAAGGAGCAGCGTAGCTTGAAGAGGAGGTTTTTCACTTTCTATCGGAGGAACAACTTTGAAGCTCCTTCACCAACACCATCGCCACCATCATCTGAACAAGCTTTTCTTACCCTTTTCTTTCTTTTTAATTTTGTCGTTTCTCTTGTTTGTTTTTATTTCATTTCATGTTTGTTTAGCTTCATGTTATTTCTTTTTTTTTGGGTTTAATTTCATCTTTTGTTTGGTTTAAGTTCATCTTTTGTTTGTTTTCATGTCATTTGTGTGTTTCAATTTCTTTTGTATGGTTTGAGGTAATTTTCCCATATTTGGTGGATGACTTGTCACATTGAGGACAATGTGAACTTTACGTGTGGGGAGGTGACTTTGACTTTTGTATTTACATTGTTTGCATTTTGTTAGATAGGATGCGCATTTAGGCATATTATATGTGCTTTGTGTGAGTAATGGAACCATACTTGAATCACTCTGATAAATATTGCCATAAAATTCTATCTTACTAGATGGAATTAGATTAAATTCATGCTTGAACTTGGATTAGGCTACTTGAGTAGAGGGTGAACCATATAGAGTGATGAAAAGTAGTTGGGTACATAAGCTTAGTCACAAATTGACATTTGGAACAATGAGGTAGTGAAGAGATGCATAATGAGTTTTCATTTGAGCCAAAGTGAAGATTGAGCCATATGACTCCATTCATAGTCATTCTATTTCTTTATTGAGTGTTACTTCCTTAGGTTACTACCTTCAGAACTTGCTTTGAATTGGTTTGAGTCTATTGGATGCATGGTTAATAGAGATGATTTAGGTCCTTTTTCTTGTTTTAACCCTTGGCTTAAATGACCTACCCTTTGTATTATCCTTTGCTACCCCCATTGAGCCTTACCCTTTTATTTCTCGAAAACACCCAAAGTTTTTAAAATTTAAACCTTATTAACTTACTCGTTCATAAGCTTAGTAGAGTATTAAGTAATACATTAGTTGGGATCGTTGTGAAATTTTTGTTACCAAGATAAGTTGAGTATATTTGTGCTTATGGATGACAATGTATTTAGTGCTATTTTGATTCATAGTTCTTCCATGTATTTAAAAAAAAGAAAGAAAAATAAAAAAAGAAAAGAAAAAGGAAGAACAAGTGAGTAGCATCAATAAGTGTATAATATCAGTTATATTTGTATACCTCAGAAACAAGTTTTGTTATCCCGTTTTATCCACTTTTGACTTTAATAATGCTTGTGCTTAACTTTTTTTCCCTCTTTACCCACCTTAACCCTTACCACATTATAAACCTAAACAAGTCCTTTTTGATCTATTTATGCATGCAATCATTGTGGAGGAGAATTGGTATATTAGCAAGCCTATGGTAGTGTAGTCTCTTATAGGAAGTTTGAACGAAACACTAACCATTAAACACTTGAGAGAAATGAGTGAAAACCGTAAGAAAAATTCATTTTGCATCTTTACTTATCTTTGAGTGATGGTGTCAATTGTTGAGTTTGCTTATGTACACCAATGAAAAAGTAGTCATGATATGTGTATTAACTTGATATTAGAGTTGGCTTAAATTTAAGGAATTGTATGCTTTGATCTTTGTGAAGATGAAATGATAGAATTGAGTGGTTGTACTTATTTTGCTTGAGGACAAGAAAAGATTCAAGTATGGGGATGTTGATAGGTGTGCATTAGTCTATATTTTTCTATGTAATTAGCATGTGTTTTCTTGCATACTTATTGATTTTTGTTATAGTTTAGGATTCATTTTGTATAGTTTTGCTTAGTTTGATTTCCATTGTTGTCCTTTTGTGTTTGATGTTAATTTAGGGTAATAATTGACTATTTGTTGTGTAGGAAGGAAGATGGAGTAACTTGGAGATTGAGCTAGAAATTAAAAGGAAAAGAAAAGAGGAAGTGTTCTGTGGCCAATTCCCACAATCGTGGGAATCATACCAATTCCCATGATCGTGGGAATCATAATATGAGACAATATGCGGGGCTTTATTAAACTTAGGATTTTGGGACTATTTAAGCATCATTAAGCCTCCATCTTAAGAGGGAGAACAAAACCCCTCTGTAGAAAGACCATCTTTGGAGTGAAGAACAAATGTTTGGAGCCTTGGGGAAAGATTGAAATCAAGGATCATCATCAAGATTGGGCAAAATAGTACATCAACACCAAAATTTCCAAATTTTGGCAAAGAAGAGAAAGAGTCTTGTTATTCAATTTTCTATCAGTTTTACTTCTTCTATTCTTTGTAAAATGGTTTATTTGAATGTTGATGATGTTATGGAGTTAGGCTGATTTAGTTTTAGAGATTGCTTTTGAACTATTTTGTCAAAACTCCTATTTTGTTGAATTGAATGAAGTTGTCTATGATAATTGTTGATTTAAATTGTTATCTTGCAACAAATCGAGAGAGTGATTAAGATAAATTTGTGTATGATTGTACAACGAGAGTTAATGACCTATATACTTACAATTATCACGTTAATTGAATAGTTAGAAGAGAGATCTCGGTTAGTCAATTGATCACCCATAAGATAGATTATTAGCTAGTTGAATAGGTTGAGCCATTAGGTAGGTTGAGAGATCATCTAATTAATTCCCTTAAATTCGATTAGGGACAATTAATTACACCTTGAGAGAGGGTAGTTATTACATTCAAAAATCTAGGGTGAGACATAATTCAATCAATAAAATAGGAAGGAGACAAAATAGAAAAAAAGTAATCTTTAGTCTTTAGATTCTTGAATTCCGATTCTGCATGTTGGTATTATCTATTTTTTTGAGTTAGTCTTTTTATTTTGAATTAATTTTTCAGATTATTTACTTTTAACAATTTCTTTTTGTAAACAAAGTTTTATTTAAATTCAGTGGTGTTTGGGCATCAATCCCTGTGGGATCAATAGTTGCTCTTTTAAGCTACAAGTTACGACCCGTTCACTTGTGGTTTTAGAGCATAAAACAAGTAGAAATAGGTTTTACCATCAACACTCACCATTCAGGGAAGTACTCAATTATTTATTTTCTTTGATTAACTTTATTAAGTGTGAGTATCTTATGCATACATTAGGGACAATGTATGATTTAGGTGTGGGGGAGCAAGTGTTTTCATTTGATAAACTTTGTGATTTATACTTGGACTCATGATATGTTGATTTATATATTAATTATTTATTTTCTTTGATTAACTTTATTGAGTGTGAGTATGTTATGCATACATTAGGGACAGTGTACGATTTAGGTGTGGGGGAGCAAGTGTTTTTATTTTGATAAACTTTGTGATTTGTACTTGGACTTATGATATGTTGATTCATATATTAATTATCCCTCATGATAGCTTCATAATTTTTTGATTGTTGTTTATGAATAATTTTTAAGTTAGGATGCATTTTTAGTTTAAGATCTAATGCATGAGAGAGACAAGCATGATTAGCACTTTCATTGAATTATTTCAGGTATCTTATTGATTTTGTTGAATGAAAAGTGTGCGAGACTTGATACAATTTTTGACACCTACGTGAGCTTTGAGCTTAAGAGCATTCATCACATATGTGCTCATAGATATCTTTTTGTTGTGTGTTATCAAATATAGCTTGTCTATGCTAGAACTTGCTTTTAAATACATGTTGAGACCATATTTGTTATGAATTTGTGTATGAAGATAATAAGGGCATTTAGGATAACCATTTTTTGACCTAAACAAGCCTACCTTAATCTTTATCCTTGGAAAAACAATTTGATCCTTAACCTTTCTTTCTTACATAATAACCTTGTTACAAACTGAATTACCCCTTTTATTATTGATAACCTTAATAATTTCAACCTTTAAATTGAAGGAATTGTATCAAGCTTATTTGCATAGGATTTTGACTATTTCCATGAAAAGTTAATTAGATGATTGAAATTGCATTGTTTTGATTTTTTTATAGAATGGAGGAGAAGCAAAAAAACAAAAAAAAGAAAATCTCTTTTTTTTTGTTTAAAAAAGAAAAAAAAGAAAAAGAGAAAAAAAGAAGAAAAAAGAGAGAGAAAACGGGAAAAGAAAAGACAAAGTGATTGAAAGAGATGTCATTTGAACCAAATGAATTTTGATTTAAGTTGAAACTTGTGTGGATGAGCTTGTATGATTCCCTTCAATTTATTAAGCCAAAAGTTCCTTTTGTCATACCCCACCTAAGCCACGTTACAACCCTTGTAAAGTCCCTTTGGTTTATACATTAGGTTCATTTTGTTTAGTGGTGGAGATATGATTCTTGAGCAAGCTTATGGAAATAAATCGCTATGTTTTGATTTGAGAGCTTAATGAACCCTAAACACTTTGAGTATATAGAGTAAAATCCTTGTGAGGGTGTCAAGTCTTGTTCATTTGATTTTGATGGAATTATTGAGATGTTATGTATTAACAATGTGTCCTATGAATGCTCATTCTCTCTATTGTTATTTTATCTTAAGCCTTAAATGTCAATTAGCTTTTGGACATTTTTGGATGACATGAAAGGAGATGATAGGTTGTTGTGAGGATGATTAATGTATTGAATCGATGTATGCTTGAGGACAAGCAAAAGTCCAGTGTGGGGGAATTTGATAAGATCTCATCTTGACATATTATTTGATATTATCTCCTTTATTTTAGATTTATTTTGGTGCTTAAATATGGAAATTAATGTTTGTTTTGTTTTAGAAGATGAAAAATGGAGATTGCATTGAATTGAGACTCTATTGATGATAATGACAATTTTTGGATAAAGTGAAGAGATTAATATAGTGGATAAGGCTGATCACTTGAAGAGTTGAAGTTTGACTGAAAGACTTTGCCTTATCCTTATCATGAAGGAGTTTGATTTTGAATTTGTTTTAGATAGACATCTTTACAAGTTAGAGTTATATTAGGATTAGATTAGAAAACCCTATAAAATGGGCGTTTCTCATAACATAAGTAGGCTCTCTCTTTTTACATTTTTAGAGATTCTTAATCTTTCTTCTATTTTATTATTGAAGCAAAAGCCATGTGTGGCTCAGGGGGATTCAATACTTTGATTGTAACTTTGTGAGGTTTTATATTTCAAACTTTTATTCACGTTTTAATTCAAATATTTCTTGTTTTGAGTTCTCATATTTCATAAATGATTGATATTTGATTAATCTAATAATTTAATTTAATATTGATTATTCTATCGCTATTTAGGAATTCATTGACCTGTAATTTTCATGAAGGAATGGTACAAGTAACAAATAGGTTATTTATGAATTTCCATATTTAACTAATGATAAACAAGAAAACTAAATTAAATAGTTACATCTATCTTGATTATTTAATTTAGGATTTAGTCTTTTTCATGGAGTTTTATTGCTATCATTTATCTGATATGGAATGCTATCACACCCAGTCAATAAATGATAAGTTTTGGTTTGGATGCTGGGTTTGAACTAATTAATTTAGGAAATTTTGAGACTTATTACGGCTATCCTAATATGTTTTGGACTAACTGATTGAATCGTAAATATATTCTTTTTGAACCAATGATCAATGTTACAATTAGGTGAGATCTTTCCCTTAAATTGGAGTTTGGTAATCCTGAATTTCTCATATTTAAATTCAGTTGATTTAATTTATTTTCGACTTGTTTTTAGTTAATCAGTTTCTTAATCAAAACCCCCCATTTAATTTATTGCTTGAAATTAAGAAACTAGTGTTCAGTTCTCCAGGGATTTGACCAGGTTCCACGACTACTACAAAAGTTTGGAGAATTAGTATTATTTTAGGGGCTTCGACATCTCGACCACTCATAAATGTTCACTTTGTAAACAATGTTGAACTCTTTAGCCAAATGACTTCTAATTTTGGAGGTATTCGTTTTTCCACAAAATTTCTTTTTTAGTGACTTTAAAATCTAACACATTTACAAGAAATAAAACTTTCAGGAAGATCTCCTAGCCATCATAAGTTCATAACTCAGATATATTAAGCTATTATTACATAGTAATAAACAATTTAAGATATATAGGAACAATTTAATCAATATAAATTATAATGGTTATGAAAATACAGATGAAGTAGTTCATTATTGATATAGTATTAGGATTTTCATTTCTAAA
>JANQAP020090313.1:0-23002 GCA_026874005.2 Erythroxylum coriaceum | reverse complement strand
ATTATAATGAAACACATATGAGTTCACCACTCATCAAGATTGTGGTTCATAATAAACGAATGCTTAAGTGTATGTTTTAAGATTAAAGTAACGACCTACTTTATTCTTTAAAATATACGTGATTCCAGATTCATTTAATAGTGCCATTATCTATAATCAACTACTATCTTGATATGAAACTCATCATTCCCTTAAAGTAAACTCTTTTACTTACATGAAGATAAATCACAACACCACAGTCTAAACTATAATCAAGCAACTAACTTGATTATTCAACTGTGAATCAATTATTTTAGATTCTAATAATATACATATTTCCCATACATCTCTATGCATATGTATATTACTTACAAAACAATCTCAGTACCTTATAACTAGTTTTATTATGCTCATATATATAAAATCAAACTCATTTGTTTTATTAATTGTAAATATTTTCATTACAAAAAGCAACAGGAAGAAAATTAAGTTATAAGTAAATACACTTGCTTTCCAGGGCACTATATTTACATAACTACAATAAGATGAAGCTCAGATTTGCTAGTATCTGAAATGTTGCAAAATACGACTCTTCAGGTCTCTAGTTATGTTAGGTGCCTTTAGTATGTAGCCCTGGGAGTGTGACAATTCTACAATACCTGATTGCCTCACAGGACCTTCCCCATATATTCGAGTTGTGATGCCACGTAGTATGATAGAAAGACTTGTCTGTGACTCGCAATGATAGAAAGACTTGTCCATAACTCGCAACTAGGACAGACAGATTGGACACTGGGTTGAATTATGACTAGGTTTGTGCGAGCTTCACAGAAAACGGCTCCCGATAACTTACTTAACTATTTTGAAGCAACCTTAAAGGATATCCTTTACCCATATCCTAGCACGTTAGAATTTTCTATTTCTGGCCAATTCCTGAGTAAGGGCCAACTCTAATATATCTCTCTTGATCACTTCCTTCCAATTCTTGTATGGCCTCCTTTTTCTTCTTTTGTATTCACTAAGGGTTATAAACTCACAGCGTCACACCAGAGCATCTAGATGCCTACTGCTTATATGCCCAAACCACCTAAGCCTAGTCTCTCTCAACTTGTCGGCAATACTATCCACCTGTAGACTATCTCTCACTACACAATTTCGAACTTATCTCTCCTGGTAATGTCACATATCCATTGAAGCATATGCACCTCTGTTACCAGCAACTATCTCGTATGTCGACATTTGGTGGGCTAACATTCCGCCCCATATAACATAGTAGACTGAATCACCATTCTATAAAATTTCCCTTTAAGCTTTAAGGGAATCTTTTTATCACATAAGACTCCTAATGTTCTTTGCCATCTGCACTCAGATATGATACGATAGACTATATCAGCATCTATATTACCATCACTCTAAATGATGGACCCGAGGTATTTAAAACTCAGATTTGTGGTATTACGTCAGTGCCAATTGCTACCGCTGCCTCATGGGCCATCTGACTTCCTAAAAAGTTACATTCTAAATAATTCGTCTTAGTCCTGCTTATTTTAAAACCTTTCGACTCTAACATTTCTCTCCAACATTCTAACTTGGAGTTGACCCCCTTCCTAGTTTCATCCATGAGGACAATATCGTCAGCAAATAACATACACCAAGGTACCTCTCTTTGGATATGTTTGGTAAGCTCATCTAACACTAATGCGAACAGGAAAGGGCTTAAGTCTAAGCCTTGGTGTAGACCAATGTCAATAGAAAACGTTTCCGTGTCGCCTCCTATTATCCTTATACTGGTCATTGCTCCTTCATAAATATCTTTAATTACTCGGATATATGTCATAGGGATTCTCTTTGCCTCCAAACACCTCCAAAAAATTTCTTTAGGAGCCCTGTCTAATCCTTCTCTAAATCAATAAAAACTATACGTAAATTCCTTTGACGTTCCCTGTAGCGTTCCATTAGCCTACGAAGGAGATGTATTGCTTCTGTCATGGACTATCCAGGCATAAATCCAAATTGGTTGGCCGATATAGAAGACGCTCTTCGAACTCTCTTTTCAATTATCTTCTCCCACAGCTTCATAGTGTGACTCATTAATTTGATGCCTCTATAATTATGACAATCTTAGATGTCCCCTTTTGCCTTATATAAAGGGATCAACCTACTCAATCTCCATTCATTTGGCATTCTGGTTGACTCTAGGGTCATATTAAAAAGATGCTCTAACCAATCCATTCTGACAACTCCTATTCTCTTCCATACCTCTATTGGGATCTCATCTGGCCCTGCTGCCTTTCTGCACCCCATCTCCCTCAAAACTTTTGTAATTTCTCCCCTTTTGACCTTTCACATTAGGACCAGTTATGAAAATGTTTCGAAACGAATGGTTCTCCTAACTTTATGTTGTCTGAGATGCCTTCATTATAAAGGCCAAAAAAGTATCTTTGCCATCTACTCTTGATAGCATGAGCTTCCATGAGTACCTGTCCTAGTTCATCTCGTATTCAGTAGACTTAGTTGAAATCTCTCATCTTACACTCCATATCTCGTGCCAACTTGAAAATGTTTTGTGCTCCCTTATACGTATCCAGATTCCTGTACATAGTCTCGCATACTTCTCCTTTAGCCACTGAAATTGTCTTCTTTGCCCTCCTCTTTGCCAATTTGTACCTTACACTGTTAGTATCCTGCTTTGCCTTTGTTGTACTAAGAAAGAGGTCTTTGTATGCTCTCTTTTTCTCCTTCACCGTCCCCTGAACCTCTTCCGACCACCACTAAGATTCCATCCACCCACCCCTCTACCCTTTAGAGACTCCTAGGAGTTTTATGGCAGTTTTTCTCACTACAGGAGCTACTCCCTTCCACATCCGATTAGCATCTCCTCTCACGAACCATATGGCTTCATACTAGATTCGATTCATAAATTGTCTAGCTATGTCCCCTTTTAGATCCCACCATCTAATTTTACAGCATCATTAAGTATATTGATGTGACCTCCATCCCTTAATTTCAAGATCCAAAACCAACAATTTATGTTAGGTTGCTAAGTAAGCAGTCAGAAGCACTTTGCAATCCTTACATCATGCTCTGGCTCTTTTCCTGACAAGGAAATAATCAATTTACATCTTGGTTGTACTACTCTGAAACGTCACTAAGTGCAGCTCGTTTTTCTTAAAAATGGAATTAACAATTACTTACTCAAATGCTACGGTCATGTCCAAGATGACCTTTCCACTTTCATTTCTATTGCCATTCTCGAAGCCTCTATGAGTCCCTAAATATCCGTCTGAAGCAGCCCTTATATGTCCATTCAAATCACCTACTAAGATAGCCTGCTCGGTAATAGGGATATGTTGAATTACTTAATCCAGCGTTGCCCAGAATAGATGTTTTAGTTGTTTGTCTAGACCAACTTGCAGAGCATATGCAAAAACTAAATTGAGAACACCTTTGCTAATAATTATCTTCGCCACTATAATTCTGTCACTAATCCTTGTGATCCCTACCACTTGGTTGATAAGTTGCTTACCTACTAGGATGCCTACCCCATTATGCCTTGGTGGACCTCCCGAGTACCATGATTTGAATCCCCCTATCTCCTTTGCTTTACCTCTCGATCATTTAATCTCCTGAATGCAGGCTATTTCTGTCTGGTACTTGTCTAAAATCTCTACTAATTCTAAAGACTTCCCTATGAGGGTCCCGACGTTCAACAAACCTATTTTAAGTCTGTCATCACCTTTTTTATTCTTGCATGTTGCATGCATTGAGAAGCTAGCTCGTGTCCCATTTGTGAGATTAAAAGTCATCCCTCTTGACTCGTGACCTCCATATTATCCGTTGTTACCATCCTAAAAAGTCCTTAAGTTTAAATAAAAATAAAAATAAAAATAAATAATAATAATAAATGACAAAATATGCACAAGAATATGTCGCGATCTAATAAAAAGCAGTATTAATAGTGACCTATGCCTGTCAAAGGAGGATTAACAGAAGAGGAAAGCAAGTGAAAGTATTAAAAATGACCTATGCTTGTCAAAGGAGGATTAACAGAAAAGACAAGCAAGTGAAAGAGGATACTACATCAGTGAATGAGTGATTACTGCATTAGTGAGGGTGAGATTATAGTGAGAGAGGCTTTTGTAAGAGGCTATAAAAGAATGATGAGATCATGATGAGAAAAGGAGATCCTAAGAAAGCGACAATGAGGAGAATGTTCATCTACCATAGTCTAGCCTCCAAAACGACTAAGAATATTATTGTTCCATATGGAGGCCCAAGAGGAACAATGCGAGAGGCTAAAGGATAAAAAGTTTAGGATCGACAGATTCATCAACTTAAAGGAGATAGAGCATGTTGGCTACCTTAGCAAATTCGGGACATTGTTAAGATTGGTGCGTGGTCATGACTCTTCCAAATTTTGGAGCCCTCTTATAAAGAGCTAACATTAAAGGTTCTCTCCATGTTCTTTATACAGAGAGGTGACTATGATGGCGATATGCTCAAGATGAACTATTCAAAATTTTACATCATAATAGGTCTTTGCATGAGTTTGTGGAGACAACAAAGTACATCATGCTATAGACAAACTTTCTATATTGATTGCCTCCTTATCGCTTCTAGCTTACCATCAACATAGAGGAAGATTACAACTCGTGCAAATCTTGGGCATCCATACTATTACATCCACGCTAAGATATAGTAATGGTATTATGAGCCACACATTGAGTGGCTAGGTTCATTGGGAACATGGCTGTGTATTACTTATGGAGTATGAGCGAGAGGATGCCAGTCCATTAGAGGTATACAGTTTCCCAGTTCATTAGGCATCAGAGCAAAGAAAGAAAGGTCAACATAGTTTATGTCGGGCTATATGTGACCAAAATTGCATGATAGATGTGAATATTTGATCGACTACCGGTGATTGACTACCACTGTTCCTTTGTTTTAAGATGTGATACACCATTGAAGCCTAGTTTATCTTTAATGCTTTATAATTAGCTTGGTTCTCCATTTTAATGTTCCTAAACCAAGTGATAATCTCATTCCAAAAATCCACTAGTCTGTGGATTTTTGGAATGGATTAATTATCAAAGATTGACATTCCTTATTTCTATTCAATAATATACTAATAGTTCCTTGATTTTGTTTAAGTGATTGTTGAATCCTTGCCTTGGAAAAAAATGGATTAATATTAGTACGATCTGATCCATTATCAGAGGTCAATCTCAAACCTGACAGATCATTCCTTTTTCTGCTGATATATGAAATATGGGATTTCATTAAGTGGATTCTTAAGAAATCACGAATCAGACCATTTGTACTTACTTCAACAAACGAAGGGTGAGCCTCTTCGAATGTAGGTAGCAGCGGGAAATTCTTTGTCACTTAATCAGGGTATTCAGGAGGAACAAGTTGTTCAAACTCGATACCGTCAAAAATTCCTTACTATTACATGGGAACAGGTTCATCTTCGAAGTATTTTTCCCTTCCAATATTTTTCTATTGGAGCTTCCCTCATTCCTTTTATCGAGCATAATGATGTGAATCAGGCTTTAATGAGTTCTTATACATACTTCTTCTGGTTGATGTATATCATACTCTATTCTCGTAAGATGATATACACTAGCTAAGAGCCTACCCAGTGCTACATCATAGGCGCATTGGGAACACAGATAATTGTAACCATATACATATAAAATGACAGCAATGGAATGCCAATCCTCAGGCTTTACTTGTAAAGTCTCTATTCCTTGGTAATCAAAGCCCATAATCCTCTCCAGATTTTCCTGGTGTAGTTACATATAGTCATAACAGGAGAAGAAAAGAAGAAAAAAAAGTCAAAGGAAGTTGCAGCAATACGACAGCGTGTGGGAAGATGGAAAAGACCAAAACGATGCAACATAGACGTGAGGGACCAAGGGATCAAAACAACATCCAACAAAAGAAGGAATGCAATTGAAAGAACTAGCATGAAATGATAGTAATTTGGAAGCAAAACACGCGCCAGCAGTTGTGAAACCGTAATTTTACCCTTTCTTACGTGGATGGTTATAATATAGTTGATAATAAAGTTTGCAATTGGACATCTTATTTGAAACATGTATTCTCATAATATTTAGTAATTCAAGAGTTCAACCAATTGTCTTTAGTGGAAATTAATTCTAATGAGATTAAATTAATTTCGGGCTTATTGGAGCTTGAATTATATAAGTCCAATTAGATTCTCCATTTGGCTTCTAGGAAGGTTATCAAGCAAAGTAAGAAATATAAATAGAGGTTTTAAAGCCCATGATTGAATGTTGGGTTTACTTTAATTAGAAGCCCAAATGAAGATTTAATATTGGGCTTGACTTTAGTTTGATTTGATTAATTAGATTAACTAAATTAAAACAAAGTTATTAAAGAAAGAAGGAGGGCATATTTTGATTTTTTATCATGCTTTATCATCATTATATGTAGTAATGATCTTATCATTAAATAGTTTAATAATTGTCTTTTAATGATGGAATGTAATGTAACCTTTTAGCATTCATTTCATTAAAGAAAGGAAGAAGTGCATTTGATGTATTCTCTCTTCTTTCTTTCATCCATAACCGAAAATGAGAAGGTCTCATTTAGGTTACTGATCTTTTCATATATCCATCTTAAACAAATTAGAAGAGTCTCATTTATTGGTTTCTTTATGATTGATTGAAGAATGAAGTGATGCATTGGATGCACATCACATCTTTCTTTCATGATAACTTAAATTGACAAGGAGAGGAAGAAGTGTTCTTGCATTTTTTCTGACTCACTCTTTCCTTTCATGCATGCATAGTCGAAACTTGAATGAGAAGAGTCTAATTTTTGGCTTCTTTCTTCTAATAAAAATCTCCTCAAATTACTTCTTCTCCTTTCCCACCAAAAGATCTTGTTAACCAAGTTATCCAAGAAGAACAAGTGGTAGATCAGATTGGTCGGGGATACAACAATAAAGGAAAGGATACAAAAGAGTCAAAGCTATAGCAAGGATTTGGAGAGGATACAAAAGCAAGGAGTCAAAGCTGTAGCAAGGAGTCAGTATATTTCAACCACCTTATTCTTATGTAAATTATTTTTCTTATACCGTATCATGTATAGCTGAAACATGTTGATTTGGTTATGTCATTTCCGCTACGTTTTGATTTCGAAAAAGTTTTGAAATCTACCATTTAACTAAATCTTACATGCTTTTATTTTCGATCCAACAACGTCACATAGATAGTGTCTGCATTTCAGCCAGATGTCTTGCGAAAGTACAAACGTTTTCAAGACATGGGATGCATTTTTTGATTAAAACACACAGTAGCAAAATAGAGAGGAGGGTTTTAAACAAGATGTGAATAGTGACAGTAGACCAAGCATTAATTTGTCAAATCAAAGAGAATAGTAGCTTGCGATAGAGAAGAGAAGAGAGGCGCTGCTAGGGTGGTCTTCGGCTGAGTTACAACGTGGGGGTTGAGGCAATTTTTAGGAGAGACCTATAAAGGGCTAGATGTCCTGATGCCAGTTTGGAGGTGAAATTGATGCCGATGACATGGGTTAAGTGTATTTCACTATTTTTGTTGTTTCTTTTTCTCATTAGAAATTGATTGTGTTATCCTGTGTTGATTGAATTGGGTTTTATATATGGATAATCAAAATTTCATTATTGTTTCAGTTATTTATGTATGAACCCATTGGGTATTATGAAAGGATGATTTTAATGTGTTTATTGAATCGTTTATTTACAAACTTGTTGCTAGAATTTTGATATAATCTGTAATTGTTATGTTGAAATTCATATGTAATGACTAATGATTTGTAATCATTAGGGATAACATGAACTAGATTAATTGACGCATCGTATATGGTTGTTGCCTTGATTAATCGATTTTCCTAATTCATAATGCTACTGCCTAATTAAATATAGAGATCGTATCCTAGGTTATTCGATGGTTAGGTTTAATTAACGATCGTATCTTGATTAAACACTACCTAAAGGAAAACTCAAGTTAGCTATTAACCCACGATTAATAGTTGTTAGGAGAGATTTGAGAACAACAAATCAATGAAATATGTTTAATTAGGGTGTAGGCCTAGATTAAACTAAAGAACTAGGTCCTTACTGAATTCCCCACTTTTATCATTTTTTTACATGTTTTCTTTAAATTGCTTTTGCTAGTTAGTTTAGTTTTATTTTATTTTCTTCTTTCTGAAAAATCCAAACCCCTTGTTAAACCTAAAAACTAGTTAATTTCATTTCAAAAACATTACACACACTCTCTGTGGGATCGACCTAGCTCACTACTGCTATAGTAGTAGTCTAGTTATTTATTTTGACTAGCATTACGATGCGCTGTTATAACTTATAACTTTAAGTCAATCTAACACTCTTTTCTATCATTTCTTTAACCTACCAAATGCTTTTTCCTTCTTTTCTTATTTTGGCTTTGTTGTTTCCTTACTGAGTGTTTTTAGCTTATCCCTCAAGAACTTCAACTTTATGCTTAGTTTGAAGCCCTTGGATCTTAGTATCTCCAATCTTAGTCCCTCCCTCAGTATTTCCCTAAATTTTGGTTTTTTAATGAAGTAATTAAAAATTTTGAATGATGCATTCCTTTTATAATCTTTGATTCTTAGATCAATTACAATGGGACTATTATTTGAAACATTTGGTTCTGCAAAATTGGCATTGCTTAGATGAAACTAATCTAACCACTTGTCATTTACCATACATTTATCAAGCTTTCTTAGCAAGAACCAGTTACCAGGTTGTTTATTGTCCCTATTTAATGCATTGCCATACCATTTTAGATCTATCGGCCCTGTTCTCACCACCATTTCTTATATTTCTCTGCAACTTAGTTGCTTTTAGCTTCTCCCTTCTTATGTTTCATTCGAGTTAAGGATGCAATTATAGTATCACTTTACTAGTTTCTTTTATTAGGATTTTATAGTGAATTAGTCGATCATTCTCAAACTCCTTTACAATCTCCAACTTCTAAGGGTTGTACCTTATTACCACTCTTCCATTTATATGTTGATCATGAATAAAAACTACCTTCCACTCTTTGTCTAGGAACTATAAGCCTTTCTCCATTTGCTCCCTCTTTATTTCAGTTTCCAATATACTAATAAAATCTCACTTGTTGTTTTTGATTAACTCCTTAACTACATGTTTATTCAAGCTATTGAGCCCTCTAACTTTCCAAGTTTCTATCTTTATCATTTTTTTCTTTTTCCTTGATCTTTTCCTTCTGGATTTTCTATTTATTCTTCAGGAGACAGTGCCTGTGCCATGTTTAGTGCCTGAAGTTTCCCCTTTTTCTATCACAGAAGTACTAATTATCTCTTCTTCTTATCCGATTCCCATATCCTCATTCACCTATTTCCCTTTTACTGTCATGTTAACCTCCTCTTGATTTATATTTTGGTGGTTTAATTCTGTATTTTGTGTGTTTTTTTTCTGATGGAGTGTCCTCCTCTTGAGCTGAAATTTCCTCAAGTGTCTACTTGCCCTATTAGTTTTCTTTTCTTCTCCATATATGTTTCTCTTCTTTAGCCTTAGGTCTCCACATATATGTATCTCCTATAGTGTCTTCTTCAAGTTCTCCAATCTCCTTTAGTTTTATGATCCTAAGGGTATCAGGTAGTTTCTTTGAAATATCTACATCTATGCATAGCCTGGCAAATATAATTCTCTTCATTAAAGTAATATTTTCATCTAACCCCTAAGGCTGACCAATCTTTCTTGTAATATAACTCTCACCTTTAGTAGCTTAATATTCCAAGGGTACTTTGTGAATAATAATCCATAATAGGATTGATTTTAGCTTACTCCTATCTAAAGTAACACCTGGTTACCACTTTTTGATGAGACCTGGATGCCCCATCATATGGTATGGCCTTGCTTCCATCACCTTTTGTGCACTTTCTTCTGTATTGAACTTGATCACGAAAAGTTCATCTTCATTTATCATAATGTTCACCATAACCTTTTTCTTCATGCACCATTGGCCCATTTGCTAATAACTAAAAATGTCAGCCTTTTTTGAGGAAGAAATAGATGATCGATATACTCCATTTCTTAACACCATGTTGTAACACCTTCAGTGGGGCCTAAATTGGCTTCTCCATACTTGACTCCATATATCTAAGTTTGTCTAAGTTCCCAAAGTCTCCTAAAATAGAGTTCTATGAGATCTTCTTCTTTTACACTCTTTGTTGCTTGCTTGTTGAGATTGCTTTTAGTCAGGGAAAGTCTAAGGTGTTTATTTTGAAGGGTGTGGTTACTATTAGAGATGTGATAATATTGCAAGCTTATGGTAAGAGTTATACTATGCATTGATTTGACAATTTGATACTTTTCATCTTAAACACTTAAATGCATTGATTCAAATCTTATTGGGAGATGTAAAGGTTCATACTTTGGATATCCTACTTGTATGTTATTTTGATGAATATGACATGATGATTTAGATTATGGATAGAAATATTGAGACTAATAAAGGATGGAGGTTGTAAAATTGATAATTTAGATTATGATTTGCTTGAGACAACTAAAAGATTAAATGTGGGGATGTTTGATAGATGTTAATTTAACTATAATTATACACTCATATTTGATGTATTTTGCTTGATATTATATATTTTTGTTGTACATTTGGTAATTATTTTGCTCCAAGTGCATTTATAGGTCACAATTGTCTTTATAGACTAAAAGGAAACAAATTCGGATGAAATCGTAACTTAAAATGAAGATTTGAAGCAAATTAGAGATACATGGTTGTGTATGTAGTCGTGTAAGTCTCTATGAATGTGTAAATTCATGACTTTAAGTATTTTTGTATCTATACAGTCACGTACACAACTAGTAACCCTAATTTTGTTATTAAAGTTTGTGAATGGAAGCAAACTGAGGAGAGTCGAGTTTTACAGCAGACTTAAAGCATGAAACATCCAAAAGGGCGATGATTTTCATCCAGGGACAAGGAAAACACAAAGTTAACATCAAAGGAGATTTGATAAAAGGCTAGATCTAATCTAAAATTATAAGAAGATTTAGTGGAATGGAAAAGCGGATTTAGAATTATGAACTCTTTTTTCTACCAGTTTTTATGCATTTTTATCTTTGATTTCATTCTCTGTTATGAGTAACTAAATATGTTTAGTTTTTATGGGTGATGAATCTTATTTTGTGATAATAATATGTTTTAATCTTTTATTTAATGCAATTATTTTGATTGATTTATTATGATTAAATTGTGTGTTTAATGCTTGTTCTAATATATCTAAAATATTAGCGCATGATTTGACTTCCTATAACTGAGATTGAGAAGTGATCGCGATTTTTCGATATGCGTAAGTTTTAATATTTAACGTCAATATTTCACAAGCACACGGTTTATTCGTATAGTACTTAAGGTGTCAATCCCATGGGGAGGGTTAATCTAGTCCTAAAATCGGAGGCCAAAATAATGTGTAATATTCGAAATGTAACGAAACTAAAAAAGGAACTAATTCAATCAAATAATTCAATTTAAAAATCAATTATGAGAATATTAACAAAATAGTAGTTGCAACACCCAATCAGGAATTAACCTAAAGAACTACTAATTGAGATAAAGGGTAATTTTACCTATGTTTAATGCTAACCAAATCTATTATGACTTACTAGATTGTTGGTTCTAGATGGTCCTAGAGTTGATTACTCTCTCTCGAGTTATAACCATTAACTCTAATTTATAAACCCTAATCAGATTATGGGAATTGCAATCTCTTGGTTAATAATCTCTCCAAAACCCTACTTAGATCTGAGGTTGTCCAAAAACTATCGTGAACTTAAGCAAGATCTCTTTTCACACAATTTACCAATTTGATTAACTCTTGTTCTATTAAATTACCTAACTCTTGTTAGCTTAATTTAATTATTTTTCACTCGATTCACCCTCTCAGTTTATCACCGAGTTATGCAACTGCATAAATTAAATCACAATAATTCTAGTAAAAACATAAACAATCAAATTTCACTAAATCAAAGATAAAACAACCCAAAGGTGAGTTTAGACATTTCTCAACATTCACATAATCCTATCATCAATGGCTATCCCAATTCTATACATTAATAAAATTGAAAATAAAACTGGAAATAAGATCAGAAGGATGATGGAGGCAGCAAAGTTGAGAAATCTCCTATTTTGGGAAGAATTTCATGTCTGCTTCTTCTCCACGTTTCGCTTCCTTCTTCTCTTTCACAATCGCTCGAAGAACTCTCTCTAGTGCTTGTCAGTGGTGGCTGACGCAAAAGCCCTCACATCTCTTTTGTCTCATTCTTTATATACCTTTTTATGTACTAGGTAGTTGTAGGGTTTTTTGGGATCTGAAAGGTCCAAAAACTCCCTCGAAACTGACAAAGGCCATGATCGTGGCCCTATATACCACAATCATGGGCCACATCTAAGCCTTCTGTCGTAATTGTGGTAATTAGGCCATGATTGTCGGCTGTGTCCTGGGCTTCTGTCACGATCGTGGCATATGGGTCATGATGGTAGGCTGACTGTGCCTCAATCGTGGGTCATTGTTTTAGCTCTAGTGTCTCTAAAACTTCTCCATTCTTCGATGTTGATCCTGAAACACTAACAAACACATCAAGGTATCTCAAAGACATAATAATTATGCACAAAGACTTGACTAACCTATAAAAACACTTAAACACAATTAATTAACAAACTAACACAATTCTAACCTAAATACATGCTAAACGATTAACTTAACACTTAAATGTATAACAAACTAAGCCCTAAAACATGATGCAATTCACATTTATCAACATCCCCACACTTAAACATTTGTTTATCCATAAGCAAACAAAACTACAAACACACAACACACAATGCAGTAATGAGACAATGACTTCAACTTCATGAAATAAATTTAATTTTAAACATAATCATTTTCAAGTTATATCAAATCATTAACATGCAAAATCTACGTCTAGGGGCTTTGAACTAAATATACAAATTAATCCAGATCTAAATGTTAATTTATTTACCTTTTTCAATTGCATGCACACAATAAAAATTCTTTGATCATTCAGACTCTGTAACTACTCCTAACTACGTTTTCATGAAAAGTAAAGCTATTACAAGTTCAATAGGTTTTTATTAGAAAATATTTTTAAAATTTTTTTTATTTAAACAAGGACCTAGTCTTTTACTTGGAGGCAAACATTGGTAAAAAATGCCGATCCAGTTACTCGACTAAGTCATTTTTATTAAATTGCTTGGTTGAAATGTTATTATACCTTTTTAACACAGAGGCGCACATTTGAGATGCGTGTCGATCAGGTTACTGAGCTATATCACATTCTCAACTGGCTAGTAGCTCTATTCATAATTCAAAAGCTAGTAGAATAGTTATTTATTATTATTTATTTATTTTTTAGTTGCCTACCTTATTGCTTTAGGGTCTCGTTTCCATGAAAAATACTAATAAAGCTACTTAAGTGGAAAAGCCTCAAATTATGAATGAATGTGACAATTTAGAGGGTGACAACTTATACTAAATCCTAATTAAGCTACATATTTAGCCAAAGACCTCAATTCACTAATTTTGCGAGCTAATGATTCTTCACAACCTAATAGACTATGTTCAAAATTAAATCAGTTCCAATTCATCTAAGTCATTGACACGTTCACACAATTCACAAAATGAGACCTAATCATATAATATGCAAATCATATTCAAAGAAAAACACATAACCCTTCCCATACTTGAACAACGCATTGTCCTCAATATGAGAAGGGGACAAATAAACACATAAGGAAAGAAAAACATAATTAAAAAATAAAAATGAAGACCAAATTTAAAAAGAAAGGGGGTTAGACAAAGCCTCATGGTGATGGAGGCAGGGATGGTATTGGAGGTGGCAATTGAATGCCCTGAGCCTAGAAATAATGATGGATGCAGTGTATATCTCGACTCTAACATCGTTGAGTTCGAGCCATCTCCTTAATCCTTCTGGAGTTCTTCGCAAGTGTATCTATAATTATCCTGTTGTTTGTGGAGATTGCATCAAGTACTTTCTTCCAACCTAGTTCTTCTGTTTCTTCTTACTCGGACTCTTCACTAGTCGAGTCCTTTTTTACCTACTGAGGTGGTGTTGTACTTAAAGTCACCTAACTAGTCCTGATCTTAACATACCTCTTTTGACTGATATCCCAGAGTTTAATGTTATGGGACTTAAACATTTCAACACATCATAGATGATGATGATTTAGGAAGTCTAAGAGATGGATAGTTAAACCACTATAGTCCATGCCATAATACTCAACAATGGTAGAAACTAAGTACCTTATACCTAAATTGTTGCTTCTCTTACACAGAGTCTTAACAATAATGTTCAGCACATATATGGAGGTGCACAGTGGAATGTTGTGATCCATGCACCACAACATGAAGAGTTCCTTTGTTGAACACTTGTTGGTTTTTGATTTATCAAAGATCAGTTGACATATGAATTTATGTAATAACAAGTGCTCATGGGTCCTTATGATGTTGTTGTGGGCATTTTTGGCATCGAATTTCTGTAACCTAGTGATCTCATTCCAATAGCGAGAAGCACAAAAATCATCATGCTGATCAATAATGGAAGATTTGGGGAACCTATACATATCGTACATAATTTTGATGTTTAGTTCTTAAGCTCATCCCTGCAACCTAAACCACATTTCTTTAGGGTTCCTAAGTTCATAGGAAAGGGAAGTAAAGAATTATAGAGTGAGCTCCTGGTAAATAGAAAATTAGAAGTGTATGCCCATTGAATTCTTTCTCTAAGTTCTCTACTCTGTCACGCAGTTCTAGCCTATCAAGTGTATCGAAATTAAAATATTTAAGGACTAAAATTTGTTTAGCATTGAGGGATTGAAAATAAATACCTTCATCCTTTATGTAGATTAGGAAAGGTGCTCCAAAGTCTGCTGCTTTGTTCCTTTTCCTTTATTCTGAGAATTAGTTTCATCCTAATGATTGATCCCACTTAGTTGATTGCTTAATGCTCGACATACTAGCTGGTGAATATGTAAAAGTTGGAAGAGACTAGAAATTTGAAATTTGGACAGAGAGAAGTGAGAGTGTTTGGAGGTTTCAAATCTAGAGAGATAAAGTAAAAATGAAATTGAGTGAAAAATGAAGTTAGAACTTAATATATAGGTGATTGGAGGGTAAAATGGTAAAATTTTACTTAAAAAATCATGTGTTTCCTTCTCACCCTGCTTAGTCCATGATCATGGCCTATAATTTCCACCATTTTTTTCATCATTTTTTTTGTTTTTTCCACTTTCTGAAGTCTCTTCTTAACTCTTTGTGGCCCTTTCACCTTGCTTTGCTTACTTCCTCGATCATCTAATTAATGGCGAAGTCCTCTACCTTCCCGTTTTTATTTGTAAGCAAACTAACCTAACTACGGAATTCAACTATCCAAAAATAAAAGGGAATAACATCAATTTAATAGTCCATGGGTTACCTCCCATGTAGCGATTCTTTTAACGTTGGTAGCTTGACGTTCTTCTTTGCTTACGGTGGCTCAAATGAATTTTGCAATGGTAGTGCAGTCACTGATCTCACAATCTGCACATGAGCTACCATGATATGGATTCAACCTTTCTTGGTATTCTCCTTCATTTGCCTTCTTCTATGCAATCATTTCTTTTTGAATGCATTCCCAAGACCCTCAATACTTTCCCATTATCCTCGAGGTTCGGTTTCCTTGATATTAGTTGAAGGTAAAGGAGAATGATTGTTTTTCTTTGAAATTTTGAAGGTTATTTGCTGCTTTCCTACCCTCAGAGTTAGTTCACCCCAATCAACATCAATTATTGAGCGAACAGTGGCCAAGAATGGTCGTCCAAGGACCATAGGGGTTTCCATATCTTCTTCAATATCCAATAAATAGAAATTTGTGGGAAAGATAAATTTATCAATTTTTACTTACATGTCCTTAATAATCCCCTTCGGTTGATGAACTGTTCTATCAGTCGTTTTTACTAACATCTTTGTAGGTTCTAACTCTCTTAACCCCAACTTCTGAATAAAGGTATAGGGCATCATATTGATAGTTACTCCCAAATCTATAAATGCCCTATTCATGTTGACTCCATTGATACTGCAAGGAATATAAAAATCCCCTGGGTCCTTTTTTTCTGTGCTATGTTAGGGTTTTCTTCAGATATATGCTCCTTAACCTTCTTCTTGACTAATTCCTTTAATTTGAGCCTCTTTTGTAGTTGTTCCGTTATGTCCTTAACCTTGTTTGATTCAACCTCCTTAAAATTCCTCGTTGCTATACTTGAAATTGATTTCCATTGAGCTAAAATAGGGTATGAAATTTCAGGTTGAGGTTCCTTGATTAGCTCAATTATGAGCTTACTTGGAAGTAATTCCATAATTACTTGTTCTTCTCCCTTATCTCTGTCTTCCTTCACATGTTCAAGTTTCGTTTCCTGGGTTTGAGTGATGGCTAAGATCCGTTCCTTTGGGTTAGACTCGGCATTGCTTAGAAGGGTTCCTATATTTTGAGTAAATATTGCCTCTGCTAGTTGACCTACTTGGACTTCTAGATTGTATATTGAAGAGGTGTGGTTTTTGGTGACTTGCTCAAATTTGCTTTCAAGCCTCCTATATGCATCCTCTATGCCTCCAATTTTATCTAAAATCTTATCCAACTTTGATTCCATTGAGCTTGGTTTATCTTGCTGGAAGCTTGATTGTCCTTGAGGTCTGAACTATCCTCCAGCATTATTCGTCCAAGAGAAGTTAGGGTGATTTTGCCACCTAGGTTTATAGGTGTTGAAGTAGGGATTATTGCCCCCTCCTCATCCATACTGAGCTCCCATATAATTCACTTCCTATGGATCACTTTCCTTCATAAAGTAACAGTCCACTATATCATGGTCCATTAGTCAGGGGAAAATATTTGTCTAAGAGAGCATGAACTAATTGATTGCACATCGTGGCATTGGCTGGGTTAAGGGAATGATATCAAGCCTTTGCTCTATCTTTAAGGGTAAAGAGAAAAGCCTAATTTTGACTGCATCTTCTAACATCTGATGGTACTGAAAGATATCACAGATTTCAAAGAAGTTCATAATTATTAGGGTTATGTAAATATAGTGCCCTAGAAAGCAAGTGTATATATATATAACTTAATTTTTTTCCAGTTACGATATTGTAATGAAAATATTTATTGTTAATAAAACAAAAGAGTTTAGTTTTATTTGTATGAGCATAATATAAATAGTCATAAGGTACCAAAGGTTCTTTTGTAAGTAATATATGTATACATGAAGATGTATGGGAAACATGTATATTAATAGAATCTAAATTAACTGATTCATAGTCAAATAATCAAGTTGGTCGCTTGATTATTGTTTAAACTATAGTGTTGTGATTTACCTCCGTGTAAAGGAGTTTACTTCAAGGGAATGATGAGTTTCAAATCATGATAGTAGTTGACTATTGGTAATGGCACTATTACATGAATCTGGAATCACGTATGTTTTAAAAAATAAAGTAGGTCGTTACTTTAATTTTAAAACATATACCTTAGCATTCATTTATTACAGATCACAATCTTAATGAGTGGTGAACTCATATGTGTTTCGTTATAATTATCGATATGATCGGAATGGATTTTTACTGGGTATCAATCCAGTGTCCGCATGTTGGAATTATTAATTGAAACATACATCAGGGAACATTTACTCAAATAAAGAGTTTGTAGTGATATCATCACTTCTAGATGTTTTACAAAGATTGGTGATTAAACTGGCGCCAGTAGTTTGATGGACTAGCTACCCATCAAGTCTTAACACTAAGATTAGATCTTGTGTGTTAATCACCATATAGAGTGAAGCAGGAGATCCAGAAGGAAAAACCAACATAAGGACAAAGCGATAATTTTATCCTTTATTGTGTGGATGGTTATAATATGGTTCATAATAGAGTTTGCAATTGGACATTGAATTAATAATTTTGAAACACAGTTTCTCATAATTTTAAGTAATTCAAGAGTTCAACCAATTATCTTTAGTGGAATGACATTTGGTTAATAAGTTGGACTTAATTCTAATGAGATTAAATTAATTCCGGGCTTATTGGAGCTTGAATTATTTAGGTTCAATTAGATTCCCCATTTGGCTTCTGGGAATGTTATCAAAGAAAGTAAGAAAAATAAATGGAGGTTATCGGAAATAAAATAAGACAGTTTGGAGAGAAATGGACGAATTGGATTTGGGCTAATAAGACCGGAACAATTTAATTAAGAGTTAATTAAATTAGGTGTAAGCCTATAATTAAATGTTGGGCTTACACTAATTAATAGTTAATTATAAGCCCAAAGGAACTTTTAATATTGGGCTGGATTTTGATATAATGAGTTAGTTTAATTGAATTAAAATCTAATTATTAATAAGAAATAGAGCAAAACTGAATTCTACAAAGTTGTAGAAATCGCTCACGCTTCTTCTTCAGTAAAAGTTTTTGTTGTTTCGTGTTTTAAAACACCTGAAATGAAGATAATGTCCATATGTGGAAAGAATGCATTGGTTTTTCTCTCTACCATCATTAAAGAATGAATGAGTGGGTCGGTAATGTACTTTATCATTCAATGGTTTTGATGGATGGTTTTTAGTACGTAAATGTGCATGGCTTTTAAACATCCACTCTCTCTATACAATCGTCCAAGTGTTGAACTTGAAAGAAGACAATTAATTTGGCTTTGATACTAAATGAAGGGTGCAGTTTTTGGAGCTCTCAATTAACGTAATTGACAGCTCACCATTGGTCTATCCATTTTGTCTCTTCATTCTCTCAAAAAACCAAAAGGTGTTTTACTTATAAAGAGAGTTTTCATTTTAGCTTTGATGCTAATAACATATGAAAATTTTGGTCTCTCTCCATTCTCTAAACGCTAGCCAAATATAGTAAAAGAGAAGGTCTTTTTTTTCTAAAAAATAGTCAGTTATAGCCAAAGAGAAAGTCTCAATTTTGTTGTCCTTTTAAACTAGCCAAATATAGCAAAAGGTTTGCTATCTAATTTTTCTTCTCCTTTCCCACCAGAGGATTTTGATAATCAAGTTGTCCAAGGAGAACAAGTGGTAGATTGAATTGGTTGAGGACACAGTAGCAAGACGTCAAAGTAGCAAGGAGTCAGTAAAAAATATTTTTCGATCTTGTTCTTGTTTTATTTATTTTCCTTATACCATATCATATATGGATTAAAGCATGTTAATTTGGTGTTACGCTTCTGCTATATTTTGATTTCAGAAAAAGTTTTGAAATCTATCGTTTATCTAAACCAAGCATGATTTTGTTTTCGATCCAACAACTATATGTGCATTGGGTTCTTCGTTTTTTAGTCCATAAAACAACACGTTTTGCTTAAGAATGTTTAGGAGGGCTGGTTTGATTTCAAATGAGGCTACTTATAGAGGTGGCCTAGCTACTCTTTGGTTAGCTGCATTGAACCCTGGTCTCATGAAGTCCATAAGGGTCCATTATTGACATCCTTGGTTTGCTCTATGGTCTAAATTTTGATGAAATTTCTCAATCATTATTGATTTCGACATTTCTTCTTCTTCTTCACGTCAAGCTTTCCTAATGGTTCATTCTAGTCAATTTATGTCTAAATCTAAGGTTTTAACTACGTGACTAGAACTTGTCGTGACTCTTGTGTTCATGCAAGAGCACAATTTTAGAAATAGAAAAGAAAGAATGAGAATAAAAAAAATTAAAAACTAATTGAATGCCTTAAACTATGGAACTAAGCTAATCACCTCCCAAACAATGACACCAAAAACTTATCATGATTTTCTGATATATGTAAGTTTTAACATTTAACCTCGATATTCTGCCAGTGCACTGGTCGTTTGTGTAGTACCTAAGGTGTCGAGCCCATAAGGAGGGTTAATCTAATCCTAAAATCTAAGGTCAAAATAATACGTAATATTCAACATGTAAAGAAACTAAAACAAGAATGTAATTCAATCATATAATTCAATTCAAGAATCAATTACGAGAATATTAACAAAATAGTAGTTGCAACACCCAATCTAGAATCTAAAGAACTACCAATTAAGAGAAAGGGGAATTTTATCTATCTTTAATGTTAACCTAATCGATTATGTCTTACTAGATGGTTCTAAGGTTGATTACACTCTCTCAAGTTATAAACATTAACCCTAATTTAATAACCCTAATTAGATTATGGGAATTGCAATCTCTCGATTAACAATCTCTCCAAAACCCTAATTAGATTTGAAGTTGTCCAAAAACTATCGGGAACCTATGCAAGATCTCTTTTCGCACAATTTACCTATTTGATTTAACTATCGTTTTATTAAATTACCTGGCTCTTGTTAGCCTAATTGAATTATTTTTCAATTGATTCACCCTCTCAGTTTATCATTGAGTTATGCAATTACATAAATTAATTCATAATAATTCTAGTAAAAACACATGTAACATCCCATTATCCCATGATTAGGGTTAGAACCCTAGGATATTATATATGAGAGTTTATTGAGAATTTAGAAGAGCATTTCAGGCATTATATCGCATACACATGCATGTGAATAATGTTGTCACTCATGAAAACAATTGTACATGCATTCATTGACATTTTCTAGGTATAAGTGATTTTTATGTGATTAAAGTGTGAATTCAGGATTAATTGTCTTGAAAATTGAATTAGTGTGTATTAGAATTAATTTCATATTTTTTTTGGAGACATTTCGGATGTGTTTGAGATTTTTTGAAAATTTGGAGTATGTTGGACTAAGAAAAATATAGAAATAGAAGACAAATAGATGTGTGACAATTGGACAAATTAATGTGTGATATGTGGACCAATAGCTAAGTGACATTTGGTAGCTTCACATGATGACAAATGCAAGACATGCATTAGAGATATATGGCAAAGCTAAGTTAAGCCACCTAAGTCACGTTTTGTTGTTAGGCAAGGAAGATTTCTGCAGTTCTTTTCTTTGGTTTCACCGAAATCATCTAAACCTTTCTTCTTGCTTTGCCATCACCGAAACACCATCTTTGCTCATTCTTGTGTATTGGCTTTTGGTTAATTCATCAACGTGACACCTTGCAAAGAAACCACTTAGACCATATGTTGTCTCTTCTAACCATCGAAATCTCTTCAAACCACTCTCAACTGCTAGAATTTTTCTAAATCAAGTAAGTGATGCTTAAAGTTGTATGGGTATTGTAAATGATATTAAGATGAGATTTTCATGTTTATAAATGGATGCTTGCATGAGTGGTGTATGTTTTCATGCTTATGGATTGATGCATGCATGAATGGTGTGGATGCATGCGTTGGTGGTGAAGGAAGAAGCAAATTCAGTGATATGATTAACAATGAAGGATTTTAGCATTGAAGTGAGTTGGAGTGTGTTATATGCAGTATTTTTTTGAACATACATCTATATTTTGGACATAACTTGATATGTGAATATCCAAATTGGATGGATTTTAATTTGTAGTAAACTAGAGACATATGGACACAATTTTTATGAGGGAATCAAATTTGAAATCTATCCTTAAGAATCTTGAAATTTGGCTTGAAGTTGAGAATTGTGTTCTGTCAAGAAATGAAAATAGTCTGCAGATTTTTTATTATAACTTGCATGATATTGAACCAAGATGCATGAAATTGATGTCATTAGACACTTAGACATTGTGGAACATTTTATTAGGAGAAGCTGTTTCTAAATACCTCATTGTCTAGGTCAAAATGGTCATACAAATCTGACCTAAAATCTGCTTAAGAAAATTTTAAAAAAAATGTAGAACATGTGATATGGAAAATTATGAAATAGGTACTATTTTGGGGTTTGTGAATAATCATGAATTGTTGAACTATGTCATGATGTTACTAAACTAAAACTGAAGTAAAAATGAAGAGGTCATCAACTGTAAATGATAAAATTTTGATAATGAAGTGTTTGATAAAATGGATATCATTTTATGGAAAAGGATAGGTTTCATGAATGATATTATATAGTTGAAGAGGTTTAATCAATTGATTAGAGTTTGATAATTTTATGTAAACAAATTGGTATATGAATGAGTATGGAATGATGTTGTGTTTATGGTTTAGGAATATAGAAAATGGGAGTGAACTTGGTGTTAAAATGTAAGTGAGTTTCAGACAAACTGAAGAAAGGAGGAAGAAAAACACAGCAGGGTGCGATCATGCATCTACACGATCGCGACCCTTGCTAAAAATTGATGGATGTTGCGATCGTCTAGCTACACGATCACGACTTTGTAGAGAAGAAGGAAAATCACGATCGTGCAAGCGAGGTTTTATCAAAGGGTTATTTTTTTGAGTGATTTTCGGACTAATAAAGGATAGGATGTTTCCATATGAAGTATTATGGATTAATGAAGTGAAAAAGGGTATTAAGGATTAAAAGAATGTTTTGAAGGTGTTGTAAATTGTTTATAAAGAGTATTAAAGAAACATACCTGAGAAATTGTCATTGAACATGCATGATATGTGATACATTCATAAATGTATTTATGACTGATTATTCTTATAAAAAGGCACATGAGTGACATACAAACGTATATGATTGCATATAGAGGAACACGGGGAGTGACCGTGTAACATCCCGTTTCCATATAATGGGTTGAATTATAGAAACGGGTACACGAGAGATTAATCGGAGAAATTAGGAAAACACATCTCATGCTCATGCATTTGTGCATAGTAATTATTGCACATGAAAAATACCTGTACATGCATTCATGACATTTTTCCGGTATAATATCAAAAAAATTCATACTTTATGGAAATAGAAAGCTAACAAGAAGATCTCCAACTTTCATGAAGACCAAATTAGCAAATTCTACCTAATTTAACCCCAATTAATTTCCAAAGGTTCAGATCATAAATCCAACCTTAATGTCATTACCATACACTGTTCATGCCTACACCAATGTTCACTTT
>JANQAP020090032.1:0-23016 GCA_026874005.2 Erythroxylum coriaceum | reverse complement strand
ATGTGCTAGGGCCAGAGCAGTACCAGGATGGGTGACCTCCTGGGAAGTCCTGCGGAAAAACAAAACCGTGAGAGCGCGAGGCCAGAGAGGCCGAGGCTCAAAGCGGACAATATCTGCAAGCGGGTGGTCTGGGCTGTTACACTTTATGTTTCAATTTAAAAACCCATCGATTCTTCAAATCTTATCAGTTCTTAGGCAATTTAACCATATCAAATGTGAGATTGTCATAAAATGATTTCATCTCGTCTCCTAATGCTTCAAACCACTTCTCCTTCTGCACACTATCTATGACTTCCCAAATTTTTTTGGCTCTCCCCTTTTAGAGATAAGTACATACTCACTGGGAGAATAACATGATGAAGGTCTCCTCTCTCTAATAGATCTTCTAAGAGAAGTCCCTGGAGCCTCTATAGGTGTTGGTTGCTAACCTACTGTAACATCATGTACTAAAACATCAATAGTGTCTACACTTTGTTAATCATTTTGCACTTGATCACGATCTTTACTATCATCTTGAACATCATAATCTTGACGATCATTTCTGGCTACATTCGGGGTATCATTTATAGAAATTGGCCCAACATCAACCAGGCATCACTGCTATGAGAATCTCTTCTCTCTGCCTTCTCAATATCCTCAATAGTTTGGTCTTTAAAATACACTACATCACGACTTCTGACAAGTTACTTCTCAATTGGATCATACAATCAATTACTAAACTCATCCTGACCATAACCAATAAAGATACATTACTTGGTCTTAAAATCCAGTTTCAACGTCTCATCCTTAGGAACATTCTTAAATGCTTTGCAACCAAAAACTCTCAAGTGATCATAAGAAACATCCTTGCCAAACCAAATTCTATCAGGAACATCACCATCTAAAGCTATAGCGGGTGACAAATTGATAACATGAGCAACTGTGTAAAGTGATTCAGCCCAAAAAGAATTTGGCAATTTTTGCTTTTGCAAGTAAGCATCTAAACCTCTCCTCTAAAGTTCTACTCATCCTCTCTGCTAAACCATTCAACTGAAGAGTCTTCGGTGGAATTTTCTAATGTCTAATACCTTATTCTCTACAATAGTTATCAAATGGTCCTCAGCATTCACCACCATTATCAGTGTGGATGCATTTCGAATTCTTACCAGTTTGTCTTTCAACTAAGGCATGAAGTTATTTAAACTTCTTTGATCTTTAAAGCATAGACCCAAAGCTTCCTAGAATGATCATCAATAAATGTCAAAGTACAATACACCACCATGTGATTTTACCTTGAAAGGACCACAAATATCTAAGTGAACCAATTCCAGTAAATCAAAATTTCTTGAAGAAGGATGACTCTTAAAAGAAACTCTTCTTTATTTCCTAGCGAAGCAGTGAATACACTTGTTCAACCTATCTTCCTTAACCCCTTGAAGCAATTTTTTTCTTGGCCAAACAATTAATCCCCTTCTTACTCATATGACTCAGTCTTTTATGCCACAATTCTGATGTAGTATCACTCTCTACCATATTCACCAAGCCTTTAAAAATAGAACCTTGCAACATGTACAAGTTAGAGGATTTGTTACCTCGAGCTACAACCATTGAACCTTTTGTAAGTTTCCAATTTCCATTATTAAAGACATTGCAATAGCCATCTTCATCAAGTTTTCCTGCAAATATCAAATTCAAGCGAATTCCTGGTGTATGTTTGACATTTTTAAGAACTAACCTTGAATTATTGTTAGTTTCCAAACAAATTGTTCCAATGCCAATCACACTTATCTTGTTATCATTTCCCGCGTTCAATATCTCAAAATCTGCAGGAGTATAAGAAGTGAAGAATTCCTTTCTTGGCGTGACATGATAAGAAGCACTAGTATCTACAACCTAATTAGTCTCATGACATACCAAACTAATGACATTTTCATCATAAATAGCAAGGAGATCACCATCAATAGCACTAGCAACACAATTCTGATCAATATTGTCCTTCTTTTCCTGTCTCATTTCCCTTTTCAGCTTAAAACAATATTTCTTTATATGCCTTGCCTCACCACAATGATCACATATACAATTTTTGTACTTAGACCTTGACTTGCTTATACTTTTCTCTCTACCTTTATGACCTTTGAATTTGTTTCTCCCCCTCTCTTCTGTAATCAAAACATCAGCTTGTGAAGATGATGTAGAGAAGCCCCGATATCTTTTTCTCACCTCCTCATTCAAAACATCACTAGTCACATATTCCATGGTTACCACACCATTAGGAGCAAAATTTGCTAGTGAAACACAAAAAGTTTCCCAAGAATCAAGTAAAGTATTAAGCAACCAAAGTCCTTATATCTCATCATCAAATCTTATAACCATTCTAGACAGTTGATTAATAACACCCTGAAAATCATTCAAATAATTAGAAATAGCACTGCCCTCCTTGTATTTCAAGCTCATCAACTGCTTGAGTAAACATAATTTGTTATTTCCTGTCTTTAATGTATAAAGTTGCCTAAGCCTATCCCATAGAGTTCTAGCGTGTGTATCATTAACAATATGATTAAGAACATTATCTTCTACCCATTGTCTAATAAAACCACATACTTGTTGATGTTCAAATTCCTAGTCTTCATAAGACATATACTCAGGTTTATTGGTGGTAAACATACACAAATGCATCATTTTCACAAATAACAAATATTTCATTTGCCTTTCCATTTATAGTGATTGGCTCCATTCAAATAAACCATTCTACTAGTATTAACCTCCATACCTCAAATAAACCAAAAGGATTAAATCAACCAATGCTTTGATACCATAGTGTTGGGAAAAATTCAGTATTGCTAAATTTTGCAAAAATGTAAACATAATACCAAAACTTTCTGAATCTATTTGAGTAATAGGAGTAAGTAAATATCAACAATAATTTGTCAACAATAATAACAAATTAAATACTAATAAAGACACCACAATTTTTAAGGTGGAAAAACCCTTCAAATTAAGGGTGAAAACCATGGGACCTCCGATTTGAAAAATAGCTCTACTAAATTAAAATATGTACAAATATCCTCTTCTCAAAGACACAAACTCAGCATTAATAAGAGGAATAAGCAACTACACAAGATAACATTATTAAGAACATAAAGTAGAGAAATCATAAAAAACGACTCATTATTCTAAGGCTCCAATTTGAACATCCAAAGCTCTAAACGAAAACCTGACCATTCAAAATGTAGAGGACTGTCTCAAGAACAAACTTCTAAATTTTCAGCTCGATCCAATGATAAATGAATGCGGATGGAGAAGAAAGGTGAAGCTTGTTGTCCAAAACTGCCCTACAACTTTTCTACACTATATTCCCTCCTTTTTTGCTTTTTGCCGATGCTCATTGTCAAAGAAGAGGTTGAAAACTATAAGCCAACAATTAATTAATATAGTGGGCCAAAAACATGGGTTTTCCACATAGGAAGGGACCTAAAGCCCAACAGATTTACCAGCTCGAATATATTCTTCAATTACCTTCATCATTAGTAGATAACATAATAGAAGTGAGGTAAGTTCTGATTAACATTTTTTTATCATTTTGTTGTTTAAGTTAGTTCACTTGCTCTTATATTATATAGAATATTCTATTAATTATTACATTAAAACTTTGTAAAAGTGTGGCCTTATAAATATATTAATAATGATATTAATATAATTAAAGAGCCCTATTTTATCTATATTTTTACTAATAGTAGAAAAAGTCTCAATCAATTATTTTGGTATCTTAATGGACATATCATTTTAAAAGTTATAGACATATAAATTGGTACTCTCTCTGGTAAAGTTTTTTATTCTCTTTACAATAATGACATCTTCCACATCAATTACACAATATTACACTATTATAATTTATGACAATTACTTATTCAAGATCCTAAAATTATAAATAGTAATTTTTATTTTACGTCATAAAAATCATAATTTATATATGTGGTATCAGAGCAATTGTTTTGAATAAATAATTTATTTGTCTATTTTATTATAAGTGATTGAGGATGATTACTAATATTTAGGTATTTGGTTGAAAATTATTATGATTACCCATATGAAGAAAGTCACAAAGTTTTTTCATTTTCTCTATTTCCTTGGCCAATCTTGTTTTAATTAAAACCAATGAAAATCTTTAAAAATTCCTTTATAAAGTCATGAAAGTGTTGTAGAGATCATATTTGTTACTTTTCTTTTTAAAATTCTAAGTGGAGTAGAATTTTAAAAGGAGGAAAATAAAGATAACTTGTTTCTTTGAAATTTTAAGTGGAGTATAAATTAAAAAAGAGGAAAGCGGAGAATCGAATCCTACTTATTGTTTGAAAACCAAACATCTCAACCACCAGAGAAAGTGCCACTATTAGAAAATTCATCACTTATTATCAACCTTTAAAGTTCATGTCCACATACTTATTTAAGTTATTTTTTAAAATTTTTCTACAATGCCATTTTATTTTATTATGATGCTATCTATTCTATTAATTTTATTAATGATTTCATGCATTAGTTTTACACATATTATTATTAGAAATTAAAATTTTGTGCCGTGTGTTAAATTTATACATGGCATTATAAAAGATAATTTGTGAGTCACTAAACTGACCAACTTAATTGAAAGAATTTTTGTATATGGATAAATGATGTTTATTAGTTGATAGAATTTTAGAATTTACCCAAAGGTAAATTAATTGTTTATGACTAATAAATATAATGGAGGAAAATCAATATTCACTTGTCAAATATGTTACATATCCAAAGGTATTGATTATATTTGAATAGTTTTTGTTTGATTACTAAATAAAGTATGTATGGCATTAAACTTATGATAAAATATTATCGAATTTGTTTAAAGGAAACCTACAGTATATTCTAGATGTTTCTTATTTGAATTTGATAATTTATTGAGCATTTATATGTTTGTAGGTATTTCTCTTCATTAGCATGCTTCTTTTGTTACCGTGTTTAATGGTTTGAACTTTTGTGAATGATACAAATAAGTAAATTTGAATTTAGCATTGTTGGGAGAAAAACTTACTGCCATTAAGAATATGAACAATGAGGTTGAAAAGACAAATTGTAAAGTATGGGAGAGCTCTAAAAGATTATGTCTTAATTTCATACAAATGACTATTTCCAATAACTTTAAAACCAATATTCCACAAACTGAATACTTTAAATTTGTGAAAAAACATTTCCATTCATCAGATAAGTCTCTCACTGGTACACTAATGGCTGAATTCATGACCATGAAGTTTGATGGGTCACAAAGCATGAAACAATATGTACTAGACATAATGAATATCGTAGCAAAATTAAATACTATAGGTATGACAATTGATGAATCCTTCTTAGTGTAAGTCATTATGAACTCATTACGTCCTCATTATAAGCCTTTTCGAATTGACTAAAACACTATAAAGGACAAGTGAAATGTTAATGAATTGTCCAATATACTCATTTAGGAGGAAATAAGACTAAATAATCAAGGAGTTCATTCAATTAACCTTCTAGGTCAAGGAGCTAGCAAGATTAACAAGCTAAAGTCTAGTAAATTTTAAAAGAAAATTTATGCTAAAGTGACATAAGTTACTACTAATGTTGATAAGAAGGAACAAAAGACAAATAACTATCATTTCTATAAGAAGAGGGACATTATTAAAAAGATTATCTAAAATATAAGGCTTTATTTGAAAAGAAAGGTGCATCTAACCTTTTTATATATTCCGAACTAAACTTAATTGAAGTTCCTTCTAATACTTGGTGGCTTGTTTTTAGTGCTACTACTTTTGTTTCTAATGTTATATAGGAATTTCTTACAATCCAAATTATAAACCCAATTGAGAACTTTCTATTTGTAGGAAATTGTTTGAAGTTTCCCATTGAAGGCATAGGGACTTATTGTCTAATATTAGATATTAGTTTTCACCTAAGATCTAATACAAACTCTCTATGTACCTTCTATTTCTAGAAACTTAATTTATGTTTCTAAACTTGATGAAAGTGGGTTTATTTTTTAGTTTGGTGATGGTTGTTTTAGTTTATTTAAACTTAATTCCATTAATGGTTATGGAATTCTTATAGATGTTTTATATAAATTGAAGTTGATGTTAATTTTTTGAATCCATATTTTCTGTTTATCATACCATTAGAACTAAGCATAACATAATGAATGATAATTTAGCTTACTTGTAGCATAAACGTTTGGGTAATATATCCAAAGAAGGATTAGAAAGATTAGTAAATAATGAAATTCTTTCAAATTTAGATTTTACTGATTTCGATATATATGTAGATTGCATTAAGGGAAATCAAACCAAATATAGTAAGAAAGGAGCCACAAGAAGTACTCAGCTTATTGAAATTATACATACTGATATATGTAGACCTTTTGACACTCCATCTTTCAGTGGACAAAAGTATTTTATCACCTTTACAGATGATTTGTAACATTATGGATATATCTATTTGGTTAGTGAAAAATCTCAAGATGTAGATGCCCTTAAAGTGTTTGTAAAGAAAGTTAAAAGACAATTAAATAAAAAAGTGAAAATTGTAAGAACAGATATATATGGTGAATATTATGGAAAATATGATAAATTAGGATAATGTCTAGGTCTATTTCCAATGTTTCTTAAGAAACATGACATATGTACATAATATGCTATACCAAGCACACTTCAACAAAATGGTGGGATAGAAAGGCATAATAAGACATTAATGGATAGGGTTAAGAGTATGATGAGTAATGATAGAAAGGCATAATAGGACATTAATGGATATGGTTGAGAGTATGATGAGTAATTCCTCGTTACCCAAAACCTTGTGGATGCCTTAACTGAAGGACTTCCATCAAAGATATTTAATGAACACGTTTAAAGAATAGGGCTTGGTGATATTGATGATTATTTTTTATGATGTTTTAATGCTTTTGAGCTTAATAAAGTTTATGATTGAAATTTTTTTAATTTATTATGATTATGATTATATACATGTAATTGTTATTAAATAAGAAATAAAATTGTCTATTAGACATTAATGTGAACTTTTATGATATTTATATATCATTTATGTTTTTTGACTTAATAAATTACTAGTGTTATGGTATATCGAAGGAAGTATGTGGTGTTGAAATGTATGACCACCATGACCCGCATTATGTAGTTTATTATGTTAAGGTAAATTATGAAGATATTAAGAGATTTGTTTATGCGCATTTAACGTTTACACTATTAAAATAAAGTTTAAAGTATTAGGCCAAATGGGAGAACGTAAGAAGGTGGCCTGATAATTGACCATATTCTAAATATATTGATAATGATATTAATATAATTAAAGAGTCCTATAAATATATATTTTTATTTAATAGTGGAATAAATCTCAATCGTTTTATTTTGGTCACTTGATGGACATACCAGGTTAAAAGTTATAGATATATAAATTAGTCTTGTCTCTACTAATTAGGGTAATAGACAGCTTTCCCTCAAATTTTTGTAGCTTTAAGAGAGTCAAGAAAGAGAAACTAATTTTCACCAAAAACACAGTGAAGTTTTTTAAACTCTTTACAATAATGACATCATTTGCATCAAGTACACAATATTACACTCTTATGATAAAATTCCTTGTCTAATTTGATCCCAATTATCCATATCTTTCATTTCTTATCATTTATACTGGTCATTTATAATCTTTTAATTGTAATTCTCATTTTATAATTATCACATACATTACAAACCTAGATATTAAGGATCATATACCACACAATCAGATAAATAAAAAACATCATTACATTCATGGTATCAAAGTTAAACATACCAAATTTTGATCCTATATAGACCACAAATTCTCAAACACACATACCAAAAATTCTATAAACACTTTCACAAAAACACAACATAAACCTTATATCTTTAACCTCAAGAACATCAAAACCAAAGTGATGGAAAGCAATACCCTATTTATTCCACTCAACTATATCATAAACTTCCTCACTGTATCTTTAAACTCAACTAATTACCTTGTCAGGCAAAATTAGGTCTAAGCCATGCTTAACACCTTTAATCTTTATGGATACATTAACCGCTCCATCTCTCCACCTCTAATAGTTGACCCAAGCTCCACTTTGTCCTCTCCTGAACATTAAAAATGGCATAAAATTAGATTGCCTCAAATATTGCTTCCATACTACATCCCCCTCCAAATCAATTGAACTACTTTTCATCAGGTGCTCTACCACCCGAGCCTTCTAGATGATTCTTGCACAACATTTTTAACTTCCATCACTGAATCTCTCAAGCTTATCTCCAAATTTTAGATGATGACTTAGTCCTCTTAACCATTGATGGCCTCCCCGTCGAGTACAAATTCTTCGTCACTATAATTGAACATTGTGAATCACTAATTTCCTTTTTTGAACTTCATACAAAGTTGCTCCTTTATAAGTAACATCATCTCTCCTTTCATTTTTTACCTAGCCCTAAGATGACAGTTGTAGCCTCACATACTAGTGGTTCATCCTTTCACAAAGTTGGAGGGCAGCACAGTGGTAAAATTAGCCATAGAGGACATGACACAAAAAACTCCTCATTCAAATCTCATTCTAATTCTAATAGGTCTTGGATAGCTGCCCACTTCCAAGACCCATATGGCCTAGGAAACTATGGACTCACCTATCTGCCCAACCTAAAAGACTATAATCCTTTTGGACCACATTAATAACTAACCCATTATCCTATAAACTATCAACATTTTTCCCACATATCCACTAATAACAGCTAAGCCTAATGTCTAGTCCAAACCGGAAATAACCCTCTTTGGTCCAAACCACATTGATAAATATACTGGAAATGAGGTCACATTATTACTCACTATAGCTTTTAATACTCTATATCTCATAATAGCCAAGTTAGATCTTAACATATTTCCAGACTACGTCACCTATTCCACCATCTCGCATAACCCTCATGCACCTAATCCTACATCCTTTACTTAGGTTAACAAATTTCCTCACTAGTGTCAAGCAATGCTTGATAATTTCAGTGCTCTTCAATATAATCACACTTAGTCCCTTATTTTCCCTCCTTTATAGACCGATATTGTTGATTGTAAATGGGTTTTTCATATAAAAAGAAATCTGAATGGTTCTATTGAGCATTATAAATTATGTCTTATTATTAAAGGATTTCATCAAACTCCAAGTATTGATTACGTTACTACCTTTAGTCCAGTAGTGAACTCATCACCATTCATATTATTCTCACCTTGGCCATTTCTAACGACTTAACTATTCGTTAACTCGATGTCAATAATACCTTTCTTTATGGTTACATTCAAGAACTAGTTTATATGTCTCAACCTCCTAGCTTTACAGATCTACGCCATCCTCATTATGTTAGTAAATTCCATAAAGTCCTATATGGTCTCAAACAAGCTCCTCAGGCTTGGTGTCATAGCTTAAGTAAAAGCTTATTGACCTCAATTTTGTTTTCTCTAAATTTGATACCTCTCTTCATTCCCAAGACCTCTTCCCACACCATCTTTATTTTAGTTTATGTAGATGATATCTTGGTCATAAGTTCTTCACCTTTGTTCATTAACTCAGTTATTTATAATCTCAACTCCTCTTTCTCTATCAAAGAATTAGGTTTCATCCATCATTTTCTTATAATCAAAGGGAAGCATACTTCCCATAGTCTTCTCTTTACTCAATACCAGTACATTGAAGATCTTCTTGTCCACGCAACTATTGACAAATCAAAACCTACACCCATACCTATATCTCCCACTCTCCCACTTTTAAAAAGTTATAACACTCCACTCCTTGATCATATTGAATATCGATGCATTATTGGTGTTGGCTAATAAATTTGTTTTACTCACCCTGACATCCAATTTGTTATCAACAAAGTCTCTCAATTCTTATAATTTCGTATTGATATCCAATGGACTGTAGTTAAATAGATTTTGAGATGCCTTTACTTCACAACCTCTCATGAAATTCACTTCACCAGGTCTACCTCACTTTCCTTACAGGCTTACTTTGATGTTGAATAGATAGGTTTCCCTGATGATTGTCGCTTTATAACTAGATACTTATATTTCTTGGTCCTAATCTTAAATCTTGGAGCACTAAGAATCAACCCATAATTGCTATATCTGGCACTAAAGCTGAACACAAGAGTATTGCTCTAACCTTTACTGAGGTTTATTCGATATCTTCTCCTTTTAGTGAACTTGGATTATTTCACTTTATGCTTATACTATGGTGTGATAATCTTAGAGCCACCTTCTTTCTTCAGATCTGATATCTCATACTCATACTAACAGATCTGATATCTCATACTCGTACTAAGTACAATAAAATTGATATTAACTTTATTTGAGATTTGGTTAACCATAAAGCTCTCCATATCAGGCATATTTATTCTCTGGATTAGATTGCTGATGTTATGACTAAAGTTTTGTCTTCTTCAACATTTCATCTACTTCAAAACAAGCTCACAATCTCATCTGATTATATATTTGAGAGAAGTTAATAATGTACCTTATAATTTGATCCCAACTATCCATATCTTTCAATTCTTATCATTTATATTAATCATCTACAATCTTTCAATTGAAATTCTCCTTCCATGAATATCATGCACATTACAAAGATATATATTAAGGACTGTGTACCTCACAATTAGATTAATGAAAAATAACATTACATTGCATTATTCTTAAAAACATTATCAATAATCAAGTTCAACTCCAGTAGTATATGCACTCAAGCCAGTCACTCTTTTGAACAAAACTATGTTCATATAACCATCACCCAACTTGTATTTATATCAATAAGCTTTAGCCTAAGTTAAGCGTACCCTTTATATGACTATGAAAACCAAAAATGTAGAGCACTCTGTTTATGTTAGTTATGTTTGCCTTTTCCTTTAAATGCGTGTGGTGGTTGCAGAAATTATAATAATCACCATCCTCGCCACAATTTCCACCCCTATTCTGAAATCTTATACCTATTGGGATTATACTGACTTGAGTACTTGGTAAAAACAATTTAAGTTAATTATATGCTTGTTCTCTTTAATGGTTTAACACAAACTTTTTCAACATTCAAGAAACCAATCAATAAAATGTAAAGGACAAACACATGTTTAATTGTTTAACATTGCTTTTTATTTTAATTATTAAATCTTACTAAGTATTGTAACTTTGCCACTAAATCTTGCTTGGCATAAATGAATTCAAAATTTGAAGGAGTGTCAAAACCAACTCTTTTTAGTTATGTCCAGTCCATGTTAGACATTTTTGTCCCTAGGGACGTTGTCATTTTTCCTATTAAGTGGACAACTATTAATTGTAATTTTGGCTTTTCAATAAATTATCGGTTAAGTTACATAATTTGATCCGAATAAAGATAATGAGTTGGCCCAATAAATGATCTGAATCAATAGGTCAAAGTTTGGGTGAAAAATGGATCTCTTTTAGTGTGGACCTGGTCCATATTGGACTTGTGATGGGGAAGCCCGATATGGAAGTTATATATACAGGTTAAGGATAGGTTAAGGTCTCCTGCAGTTGCTCATATCAATCGTAAGCATAAGGAATCTTTGACCCGTTAAGAGAGCTTATGTATTAAGAAAACTGTAGAAAGGCCTAGACCACGTCCCAGTGATGGATTCCCGTGAAGACAGAGGTGGATTCGGGATCGTTTTGGCTTTGAAAAGCTCGTTTGAAGTTTCATAACTGAAATTAGGTACATTCTGCATTTCTCCATTTTTTTCCCTTTCATGTTTGATCCGGGATACGTAATTAAGGTACCGTTACGTATTACATGAGGTATCAGAGCGGTGACATGATCGGGTGGTTAAAAATGAAGATTTTTCAGTTTTTCTCTCCATAGAGTTTTCAGAGAGTTAACTTCTGTTTCTCAGTTTTTTCTTGCTTTTTATTGCATGAAAGTAGTATACATGTGTTTAGCCTTGAGAAACGGGTTGAAAAAGAGCCCAAAAGTGCAAAAAATGAACCTGAAACTCGCTAAAAATTAGCTTTTTCGTAGAGGGTCACGTCTCCGTTAGGCGCTTGTGCATCATGCACCTGATGGTGAACAGTGCCACGGGCACGCGGATGTGTATAGTGTATGTGTTACATGCGCCAGACACATGGCATGATAACCACCGGACGTGTGTTTTTTGCGGCTGACGTGGCATACCGACGTCTACTACAGTAAATTAAAAAAATATAAAAATTTTAGATTTCCCGTAGGGGTGCCCCCAGGTATTTTGGGTCAGTTTTTGGGTCCAAAAAATTTATAAAGTGAAAATTTCCATTTTCTGGATTTATTACATTAGTAATAAATTAAAGTTTAACTCTAGAGAAAGGAATTAAGGTGTTCTAAATCCAATTTTGAGTGAATTTTCATGCTTCAGACATCACATGAGGGAGATACTTTAAGTTTTCGTGTTTTGGGTCTCATGTTTAGTGTTTAGGATCACATGATAGTTACTCAGAAAAGGAAATAAGACATTTTGAAGCCATTTTTGAGTGAATTTTCGTGTAACGAACTTGCCATGAAGAAGATACATGAGTTCTTATGTCTTGGACGGTTAGTTCAGTGTCCAGTAATGCACGATAGTCACTCTACTGAGATTTTTCTTTTACGAAAATCTCAAATGAAGTTTTCAAAGAATGTCATCAGCACGAATGTGTGACAATGAGATTGTGCATTCAAGTTTTGTATTTATTGAAGTTATATTGCTACATACCATATGCCCATAAAGAATGTGATGATAACATAAAGATGTATCCCTTGTGTTTATGGAATTTTTGAGTACTGATGAGAATATAGGCACCAAAATGGCTTTTTAAGTTAGTATTTTGAATTATTCTGCTTGCATGTAAGGGGATGTCCCTGACTTTATGTGTGGTTATTCTGCCTAAAGGTGTTGGCCTTACATAACGTTTTGAGAAGATTATAAAGGAATTAGATAGAGGAAAGTTGTTGCTTAAATGATCTATTCACCCAAAGCTGGTAGTGTCGTGAGAGTTGATGGTTTGTACTCTGATCACTTTTATGTGGAGGTCTAATTGCATATATTATGTATTCAGCCCAAAGGCGTTTCATAATATGTGTGATTGGATTTTTAATAAAGATATTATTTAATGGCTTCAAGTATCACTATTATCCTACATTTGTGTTGATTTAATTAAAGTTACTATAGAGTCACCTATTCGATCAATAAAATCAATGTCATCATGAAAACCCTAACTGGTTTCAATAGAAAGAAGAGAACAGAGGATGTATTGAATGCTATGGAAATAGCTAAGGTTGATAGATAGGCCATCTCCACCTACATCCATGAGCTCAAAAGCTCATAAAGCAACCTATGAAGCCCAGGATCGGTCTAATAGATTATGTCTTATGACCATTAATAGATCCATTCCTAACCATCTGCTTAATAGACTTCCAGACACAAATATAGCGAAGTAATTTCTTGTTAATGTCTCTCAGAGGCACACAGTCTCACCTAGTGTTGAGACAAGTGCCTTGATAAAAGAATTTTTCTCCATAAGATATATGGGAGAAGGGGGAGTAAAGGATAACATATCAAGAATGATACATCTTCACAGTAGACTGAAGATGTTAAACATTTCTCTTCTTGATGTCTTTATAGTTCATCAGACTCTGAATACACTCCCTTCAGAGTTATGTAATCTAGTGATGACATATTATTCGCAGGATGAGGAATGGGACTTCAATGTTTTGATTTCCCATTATGTTGTAGAGGAGGAGAAATTCAAGCTTGCTACTCCTACAACCCTCGATGAAACTAAATGGAAGGCAAAATTGAAACTCACTAAAATCAAAGGTAGAAAGATTAAATCTTCTCCACATACTAATGTTGGTCAATCCAGTGATGGTAACGGTCCTAGGGGCATAAAGTAACCAATAGTATGAGGTCTAAAAAGGAAAGACTGTAACTATCAGATAACTCCTTAGCTTATTAATTTATGAATCTGATTTGCTATACTCACATTAAGTACTTGGCGGCTATATTGTGGAGTATCTGATCAAGGTACTTCCACAATGTAAGGGTTTATATCCAGGATAAACCAAATAAAGAGGAGGAATTGATAGTTGATAGCAATGAAGAAGTGGAAATAATATCTATAGGAGATGTATGTACTGAACCATGTTGTAAGGTTCATTTAGGTTTTTACACGACACATTTTATATATGATCTTTGGATCAATTTTGGACAAAGAAGGTTGACATTTGTATTTAATGCTTCTATTTTACAATTGTGTTTAATGCAAAACATAATGGTACAACTTTCTTGTCATATGGTTTGTATAAAATGTGTCTTACCCCTAATTAAATATATGCTTCCTCGTATCTTGTTGAACAAGTCATGAAATGAAGGACCCTGATGAATGAAAGTCATACATGGTGTGACATAAAAGTTTAAGCCATATTTCCAGAGCTAAGGTTAAGAGATTGATTAAGGAAAGCATCCTCTCAATTTTAGATTATGATGGTCTGGGAACATGTGTTGACTATTGTAGGGGTAAGTTGACTAATAAGGATATTAAGGTCAACTCATGCTTCTGACTTGTTAAGTCTGATACATAAAGATATCAGAAGACCTTATACAGTTGCATTGTGCAATTCCAAATGTATTATGATATTTGTTAATAATTATTTCCATTACAGTTATGTGTTCTTACTTAAAGAATGAAGGTTGAAAACCAATTGGAAAAATCCATTTAGAATGTGAGATCTGACCATGGAGGAGAATATCATGGTAAACATGATGTTTCAGGACTTGAAAAGATCTGTTTGCCAAGTATATGGAATTAGTTGGGATAGTGACTTGATCCATTATACCGGGTAGTCTTGAGCAAAATGGTGTGTTGCCAAAAGGCCTAACAACACCCTAAAGGACTTGAAGAAGTCAATACATAATAGGACTAATCTAACTGATTATCTAAAAGTGTGAAAATCTAGCCTTGCACACATTCGTGTATAACACTGCCTTACCGAGGTAGTATAATCCTTATAAAGAAAATTGTATGCTCATTATACTCATTGCTATTTAGTAAGATATCTTGACCATTTTAAAGGCTACAGATTTTACTGTAGAGAAAGAGGGACCAGAATAGTGCAATCACACAAACAGCTAAGTTTTTGGAATACGATGTCTATGATGATGGTGGGCTCTTTGACCCTTCGGATGATAACAGGGTGGATACTACAGTTATTATGTACCTGCCACTCATCTAGTAAGATCTGGTGGATCTTGGTTTTTGTACCATGCCTGTACAGGAACAGGAACTCATACCTGTACACATAGAGGTTTTTGGGGGTACGAAATCTAATGTAGTTATGAAGATCCACCGGAATGAGATGACCTGTTATCCTATCTAATTATATAGTCTATTAGGTGAACAGGATTATAATATTAGACATGTTACGAATCAGTTACTTTTACAGAAGCTATTTTTATACCCGTGGCGGAATTATGGTGAGTTGCAATGATTGATGAGATGCAAGCCATGAAGCATAGTAAGATATGAGAGCTAACTGATTTTGTAACGAAACTACAAACTCGCCAATTATAAATGAAGTTCTAAGACCTAAAGGATTTTAGGATAAAGTTTAGCAGTTTATAGACTCGCTCAGTTGCCTGATAGTTCTCTCAGGGAGAAATGTTGACTCTAATGTTATTTTTCTCTTGTATCCTCAAAGGATACATTTTAAGTGATTAAGGCAATTGTAGCTCATGATGATATAGAGTTACATCAAATGGTTGTCAACATTGCTTTCCTGAATAAAGACCTTTATAAGGTAGTCTATATGGTACAACCTGAAGGATTTCAAGATCCAGATAGAACTGACATGGTTTGCGCGTTATACAGATCAATGTATGATTTCCATCAAACCTCCCGAAAGTGAAACCTTACAGTTGATGAAGTTGTGACCTCTTTTAACTTCATGGAAAATGAAGTTAAAAGGATGCTTGTATTATGAGATCAGAAGGAGCAAAATTATTTTATTATTACTGCATGAGGATGATATATTGCTCATGTCAAATTACTTGACCATATTGTATAAAGTTAAGCAACTTTTGGTCAAGAACTTTGACATAAAGGACCATGACGTAGCATCTTTTGTCCTAGGTATTCAGATTCACCGGGATAGATCTTAACACTCATCATACCTCTCACAGAATGCATACATTGAGTATATGTTACAAAGGTTTAATACGGTTAATAGTTAACCTGTTGTAACACCTATCTCTCATAGTGAGATGTAATCTTTGGCACATTATCCAAAGAATAAAGTAAAGAGAGAGGTTATGTGGAATGTTCCATATTCTAATATGGTTGATAGCCTAATGTATACTTAGCTATGTATTAGGCAGGACATTGTATTTACTGTTTGACTATTTGGTCAGTATCTGGTTAACTCAGATGTAGACCATTGAAATGTAATCAAGCGAGTGTAAAGATAATTAAAGGGAATCAAAGATTATGTGTTGACATATGGAAAAGTCAATAGACTAAACCTCGTAGGGAATTCAGATTCAAGTTTAGCTATGTGTCTAGATGATCAAAATTTCACTTAAGGTTACAGTTTAAGTTTGCAAATGGTACAATGTCGTGGAAGAGTGTCAAGAAGACACAGGTGATTTCCATGACCATGCATGTATAGTGCGTGCTGTAGGGCTGCTTCACAGACGGTTTAGCTCAAAAATTTGATTTTTGAGTTATTTGTGGTTGATTCAGTGGTTAGACCCATTTGGTTGTAATGTGATAATCAAGTTTCTATGTTGTTTAATAACAACATTGAATATCACAGGGTCTTAGCATTCTGGGGTCAAATATTTGACCATGAAGTAGTTGATACGAAAAGGTGATATTAAGGTTTGGAGCATTTAAAGATTGAGGAACTATAAGTCAATTATTTAACTAAAGGACTTTGCCCACTTGTGTTTGACATACAAGTATACAGTATGGGTGTTTTGAAGTCCTTAGACACTGTTAGTTAAAAGATCATTATGTTTGTTCCACGTTCATTTTTACGTTTTGATGTATTATGACAGTATGATGGTTCATTAATAAGATGATCATTGTTTATCCTCAGTAATACATGTTATCATACATTGTCATAATACATATGGAAGTCTTAAGATTTGTGTTGATCTTAAGCATTTTAAAGGTCATTGGGCATTTATACAGATTGACTTTGAGCCTATATCATTTAGACACATACAGTTTTACACGAATATATCCTTAAAGTTTAACATGACATAGAGGGATATAAGTTTTTAATCCCATAAAGGTTCTCCAATGCAGTTTATCATTTATTTGGAGAACGTAAAAGTTTTCTCTAATGCTATTTAGCATTTGGTCAGAGGAAACAAGTTTTTTCTAATGCTATTTAGCATTCGGTGACAGAAAACATGATTTCTCTACTGCAGTTTAGCAATGCAGTTTAGCATAAAGTTGGAGAAATTGAGACCTACAAATGAAGATGATACGTATTAGATCATAAAGGTATCATCGTAGTTTGCCACACTCCATTTTCCCATTCATGTTAGTGAGGTATTAGATATATGTGATTGTATTGAATCTGTGTTGCACATGACATATGTATTTGATACTTTTTGGTATTGAAAGCCTTGCAGGACAGAATTTTAAACTTTCATTATCTTTGGATAAAATGTTTTGTTTTTAAACTTAATCGACTAATACAATAGCGTAGCTTAACTAAGTTTCTAAACTGTTTTTAAACTTGAGTAAAACTGCAATCAATAATTGTCCAAGGTAGAGAATGTTAGACATTTTTATCCCTAAGGACATTTTTGTCATTTTTCTATTAAGTGGACAACTATTAATTGTAATTTTGTCTTTTCCATAAATTATCAGTTAAGTTACGTAATTTGATCCAGATAAAGATAATAAAGTGGCCCAATAAATTATCTAAATCAATGGGTCGAAGCTTGGAAAATAGATCCCTTTTAGTGTGGACCTGGTCCATATCAGACTTATGATGGGTAAGCTCGATATGGAAGCTATATATATATATATAGATTAAGGTCTCCTGCAGTTGCTTATATCAATCATAAGCATAAGGAATCTCTGACTCGTTAAGAGAGCTTACGTATTAAGAAAACTATAGAAAGGCCTAAATCACGTCCCGGTGATGGATTCTCGTGAAGACGGCAGTAGATTCGAGCTTATTTCAGCTTTTGAAAGCTCGTTTGAAGTTTCAGAACCAAAATCAGGTACATTCCACATTTCTCCATTTTTTGCTCATTCATGTTCAATCTGGGATACGTAACTAAGGTATCGTTACATGTTACAGTCCAAACCAAGTCTGGTCCATAATCAAGTACATCTCTTTTTTTGGTCAGAAATCAAAATCCATGGCATTCTTAAAACAAGGCCCTTTATAGTGGGGGGTAGCAATCTATTTTAACAAACTTATGAACAAATACGAAAACACACTCTACTCATAGTAGTAGATTTCTTTTGTTATTGGAGTTTCGTAAACCTATAATTGCAATTTCAAAGGATACAACTTCCTTGTTCTACCTCTTAGATGCCATCAGATTGCTAAGTTTACTAATCTCATCGAGCTTTTTGATTTGTGATACACTCATCTCCGTCTTTGCCAACTATCATATTGTTCACTTCAGCCTTAGTTGACTTTTTGTAGTTGCCAAAGAATTTGTGATCTCTAGTATGACCATTCCCTCTAGGTAATGTTTTTCTTTTATCTTTCCATTCCTCAAGTCTACGTAGCAAGAACTATTCTATCCTTACATCCCTCTTTTTAGATCTCAATTTTTTTCAGTTTCATATCCATAATCCCTATGGAAATGACTTTAAAAGGGGTTTGGGTCATCTAGTTAGGTTTTTACATTTTATCACGATAGTTCAGTATGCAGCCCAAAGAGGTGCTCAGTAGTGGTAATCCACCGTCCACCTTTCATTAGGGAGTTATGATCTTGAGAGTCTTTTCCCTCTTTCTACCGAAACCGGTGTATTAATATGTTATGGCTTGCTCACCTCTTATCTTCCCTTTATAGCTACAAAGCCTTTGCAACTGTTGTAGGTGATAGCTCGGATTCTTATAGGTTGATGAACCTCTGAGCCCTTTCCTATATTTTTCATAGTTACATGTCTCACTTATTAAAAGGGATATCTATATAGGTTGATTTATCTATTGGCCTTTCTTATATATTATAACTGCTAGGTATTTATATAAAATTGGAATTTGTGACTTGCACACTCAATGTTTGCGTATAACTTTGTAAAAGAGTAAATAATCAACTTATGTTTATCAGATTTTTCACACTTGATTGTAAAGAGGAATAGGCTCTTAATATACAGTCATTTAGAAGATTAGATGAAATAAGAAATACAATCTTGAAATATTTGATACTATAAAAAATATAAACAATTAAGATATAATTGAAGCACATGTTCTTAATATGTATTATTAGTGGGTAATTATTCAAATTTGGAATTTGTAGCTTGCATGCTCAACATTTGCCTATAACTTTGTAAAAAAGTAAAGAATCAATTTGTGTTTTTTGGATTTTTCACACTTGATTGTAAACAGGAATAGGCTCTTAATATACAGTCATTTAGAAGATTAGATGAAATAAGAAATACAATCTTGAAAGATTTGATACTATGAAAAATATAAACAGTTAAGATACAATTGAAGCGTATGTTCTTAAGCTCATGATGAGGTATAATCATCAACTTGTCTCGAAGTTGATGAAATGCTGAATTTGATAAGGCTTTAGTCAAAATGTCAGCAATTTGATCTGATGAAGAAATATGGCAAATGAAGAGTGTTTTTGTAGCAACCAAATCATGAACAAAATAAATATCAATCTCAATGTCCTTTCTACGAGCATGAAAGAATGGATCTATAGCTAAAAAGGTAGCATTATCACACCAAATAGTGAGACATAAATGAGAAAGACCAAGTTTACCAATATGGATATATGAAAACTAATTCTTAAAGGTGGCCATGAAGAAATGCATTGTTAACATCACTCTAATTTACTAGTTATTAAAAAGTGCAAGAGTAATAATGAAACACATGGTGGGTTAATAACAGGGCTAAAAGTGTCAATGTAGTCAATCCTTACAATTTGGTGAAATCTTTTAGTAATAAGAAGAGCTTTATAGCACTCAACAGAACCATTAGGGTTTTACTTTGTGTGAAAAACCTATTTACAACCAACAATATTAGCATCTGGTGGAGGGGAAGTAAGTTCGTATATGATTGCGAAGGAGTGCAGTGAATTCATTAAGCATAGCTTAACACTACTAAGAAATTTGTTAGCTTGAGTGAAGGAGGTTGGTTTAGATGTAAAGGAGTGAAAGGTGGTTGAGTAAGTAATATAATCAAAGAATGTCCTCAGAATGTAAGTGTGATCTCATGTTCTAGTAATCTTAAGATTAGAGGAATAAGATGGTTTAGAGGAGGAAGGTGAAGAGGAGACAAAACGAGTTACTAATGGAATAAGAGGAAGGGGGAAAGGTAACGAAATGGGAGAGGGAGATAATAAGATAAGGTAGGTAAAGATGGTGTATTTTATAGAAATGAATTTTCCATAAAATGAACATGACAAGAGATGTAAATTTAATTTAGAGGTGATAAGGTCAAAACAATGATAGTCTTTATAGTGAGGAGGGTAACTAAAGAAGACACATGATGAGGATTTATGAGGGAGCTTATCAAGACGATTGGAGCCAAGATAGGAAAAATAGGTACATCCAAAAACACAAAGATGAGAAAGAGGAGCACTTTAAAATGAAATTTAATATGGAGATTTATTATGAAAAACATGAGTAGGTAAAAGGTTAATAAGGTAGACAATAACAAAAAAGGCCTTATACTAAAAATACTTAGGAAGAAAGGCATAAAAAAGAAGTGTGAGGCCTATTTCAGTGATATGACAATTTTTTTGGTCAGTGAGAAGGGGAATGCAGGGGTAGGAAATACAAAAGGTAATATCATAGGAGGTAAGGAAGTTAGTAAAGGTGCCTTTGATGAGTTCAGGTGCTCCAACGCATCGAAAAACTTTAATGGTAGTGGAGAAAAGATTTTCATTGGTGGTTTTGAAGGTTTGAAAATAGAATAAGGTATGTGATTTTTGAGCCAAAGGAAAAATCCATGTAAAACGATTAAAATCATCAATAAAGATAATGAAATAAAAATGACAATAAAAGGAGAAAAATAGGAAAGGGCCCCATATATCATAGTGAATGAGTTGTAAGGAATGAGTAGAGACATGAGAAAATAAATGAAAATGGACATGAATACTTTTCCTTTGAAAACAAGAAGTACATGGATTGATAATATGAGATTTAATAGGCAAAATTTTAGATAAACTAGAGAAAGTAGATTAACATGAATGACCTAACGCTGATGTCATAGATCTAGTAAAGTAGAAGAGGCTGTAAAACTAACATGATTCTTAAAGTGCAAAGGGAATTTTATTGGATAGAGATTATTGTGAATGGGTCCAATAAGGAGTGGTATGTTCAATTGAAGGTCCTTCATAATGCAACTAGAGCAATTAACTTTATTAGGCCAGAAACTATTAGTCATAAATTTAGCAACAGACAATAAATTAGCAGTAAGAATAGGAACAACTGAGATGTTATGAAAATGAAGAGAGTGAGGAGGAGTGAACAAAGTGGAGGTACTAATTAAGGAAATAGGAAGAGTATGTCCATTACTAAAAACAACTTGAATTGAACCATCATATAGTGCAATTGAATATGTTGAGGATCAGGGTCATATGGGCAATAACTCATATATTAGGTAACCACTTAATAATATTACTAGAGGTAAATTAGGAGGTATCTGGAGTGTGCTGAATATCTATGGCGAAAAAGGATTTGGTAAGAGGTTTTGTATTAGATGTGTGTCCATACTGATGATTTCTAGATTCGGAGGATCTAAAACGACAATAAGTTATAATATGTCCCCATTTTCAATAAATTTGGCATTGGGTATTAGACTTGGAATTGGAAAATTTATTATTGATATTATTTTGAGGATGGGCTTGACTGTGAAAGTGATTAAGATAGGTTATATTAGGTTGAGCTTGATTGAATACTAGACCATTTAAGCTAACTGATAGGTTTAGGCCCAATGGTTCATAATTAAGACCTTATCAGGATGAGGACCAGGGTCCAGAAGAAGTAGGGTTATCTATTATTGGTCACTACTCTACGCATTCCTCTGGTCCTAGAGCATTCATGAGCACTGTAAGGAGAAGTGGGGGTGTGTGAGGTAGTAAGGGCAAGCTCAGGCGATGATAAAGAGTAGAGAGACTGAAGACACTACTTGTGAATCAACAGTTTAGCTTAGAGTTTTATGAAGGAAACAATTGATTCTTTACATTTGATTGTGGTGATAAAGGATTTGTATTCAGTTGGTAGTCCATTAAGGGTAAACAAAATGAGATCGTCTTTGGAGATGAGGTAACCAATGGCAGCAAGCACATCTGCTGTATGGAAATAAGGTACAAAAAAGCAGTGATGTAGGTCACTCTTTTCTTCAAATTATGGAGCTTCTGGCAAAAAAGTGACCATTAAGATGAGGATTATAGCAAAAAGTGTTGTTAGAGAGTAGCTAAGGGGTCATAGGCAGTGGAACACCCAAGGGCTAGTCGAGCTACAAAATTAGTGGGAGCGATGGTTAGAAAATAGTAGATGAGGCAATTGAACCATTATAATTTGAGGTATTTTAGAGAGCCAGAGTTAGTTGTTGTTGATATTAAGAGTGAGCCATCAATATATCCGTAAAGATCAAATGTAATTAACACTGCTTACACCTAATTTTTTCAAACAAGGTTATTAGTTGAATCTAGGGATCTAGTATTACAATAACAACTGTAACATCTCGTTTCCATATAACGGGTTGAATTATAGAAACGGGTACATGTGAGAAATTAGGAAAACACAACTCAT
>JANQAP020089312.1:4791-23042 GCA_026874005.2 Erythroxylum coriaceum | reverse complement strand
AAAAATATATAAAATAAATATTAGTTTATAAATAATAATTTTTAAATTATTTATTTTAAAAAATAAAATATTTTTATCAATACTTTATTAATAAATATTATATAAAGATTAAAATAATTTATTTTTAATTTTTATTTAATGTATAGTTATTATTAATAATAAAATATTAATTTTATTTTAAAAATAAAATTTAAAAATCACAATGAAAGATTAATTAAATAACAATTTAAAAAACATTTGAAAAAAGAAGGGGGGAGGCAAGAACAAAATTTTTTAAAAATTTTGCAATTTAGTCGTTATATTTTTCAAAATTTTCAGTATTAATCAGTATTGGGCTAGTATTATCAGTACCGGCCAGTACCAACCGATATTTATACCCGGTACCAACCTATCCCAATCTCGTACTGGGCTCAACACCAGCTAATACCGAAAATTTTAAAAAATATAGAGACTAAATTGCATCGATCGGTACCGATCGATATTTATACTCAATACCAACCTACCCCAATCTCATACCGGCCGGTACAGTATTAGATTCAAACCCTTGAAAGTAATCCTGTTTGTGTCATATGATGGAAGAAAAAGTTCATTGAATGGACCAAAAATATGCGTTGTTTTAAACAGTTTAACCGTCTCCAAACTAACTTAGAGATAAGCACGTCAACAATAACTCTTATACATGTATCTCTTCACCTGGCAGTGAACTTTTTGATAACTCTTATAAATCGCATTCCCATAGGAAAAGGCTCACATCAGCAATAGGATAGATGCAATGTAAAGAATACCCTGTTACATTTCAAGTGAGATCTTGTTGACATGTCTTAAACAGGCATTAATACTGGTAAATCCTAGAATGTGCATTTTCAATCTTAGCTACTGTTCCATATTATGTTATTTCATCTCAAAGTCCTAAGCATGCAAAATATTTGAACTATTTTTGCAGGCAATGTTGGGGGGGCAGATCATATTGTTTTTGAGCAAGGTGCTTCTATAGGAAATGTGGGTAATGAGAAGATAGTGGAACAGAAGAAAGTAAACCCAATATTGCTGCTTCTCTCATCTACCATGATGCTAAGGCACCTTCAATTCCCTTAATTTGCTGAACATTTAAGAACTGTAGTAAAATGAGTGGTTTTTGATGGCCAACATCGAACAAAGGATTTGTAGAATTTTCTTTTGTGTTTCGTAACAATAAAAGCACATGTAATTTTCTTTTGTAGTTTAAATATGTTAAATGTTGTAAAATCAAGTCCTTATAGATTATATATTATATATAAATGCAATTTTTTGATTGTTTATATTTGATAGTAAGTACGTAATTAAGACGTACATTAATATTTATATATTGCTTTTATGTATATATAAAATGTTGTCTACATGATGACAAGAGTTTGCTTTTATGTTAAATATTATTGGTGATGAAAGAATAAATTGTTGTTTTTATTATTACAAATTGTTGCCTAAAAAATTCACTTTATTGTCTTATAAAGACTTAAAAGTGCTTCAATATCTATTTAACACTATTGCTATAGTTTGAAACTAATGTGCTGTCTTACTCAAAACCTAAAGCAACTTTTTTTATTTTATTGCCTTATCAAAAAATTCTATTGCCATATACTTATTGCATCGCCACTTTTTATAATGATATAAAATTTGTTGCCTTAATAAAAAGGCAACGTTAATTGTACTTATAGCTACGCTTTTGGCTGTTGCCTAAAGCACTTTTTCCCAAAGTGCATTATGTTATAGAAAGTTGTGGTGATACATCGTTGTATCCACTCTATAAATGTCTTGGGGAAGTCAAATAGTTTAAGACTAGTTAGTACAAATTCTAACTCTAGTGAATCAAAAGACTTATGGAAATCAACTTTAAGGCACAACTTCTAGTAAAGTTCTTACAGTGTAATTTTTAATTAAATCTTGGATGAATAACAAATTTTATCTAATACTTCTAATACTTTCTTCCTTATTCTCATAAGTTTCACATATTTAACTAGCTATGAGTTGTAGATTGTAATATATCTATAAGCCTTTTATTTTTAGATGGGTTGACAAATTAACTCCATATAGCAGTGGTTCATATTCTGACTTATTATTACTTTTACATAAATTTTATTTTCATGTTGGAAATTCTTTCATAAATAAGTATACACTACTCCCTTCATTATTAGAGGATCCATCCATTTAAACGACTCATAATAAAAGGATAGTGGATTCCTTTCCTTTGTACTGCATAAGGCTGTCAACACATTCTACAAGAAAGTCATATATTACCTAAGACTCGATTTCAACTCTTAGAAGATAACATCTATCAAATCTATTTAGCTCTATTGACCACTTGACCTTTTTATAGAGGAATTTAGGTTTTATAGATTTTGGTGAAGAGCCAGATCTTTGATTATATTAACCATATAATCCTGAGATTTGGCTTTAACTTTTATGCTAATGTTATAAGGGGCAAAAGAACTTTCTCTATCTTAGCGTAGTGAAGTTCAACCTCTTAAACTAGCTTGCTTAGATAGTTTACTGGTATTGGTTATTATCTTTTATTACTAACATAGAGTTGATTGCCCATTCAAGAATAAATATATAAAGGAATTATAGTACCTTTGGTGTATAAGTAGACAATAAAGGAGGGTGTTGTAGATAATTCTTGAAGTAGTTGAAAGAGTAATTGCATTGAAGCCCCTAATTAACACCTTTAACGTATACAAGGGTGTAAAAAATATGGCAGATGATGATAAGCTATTTAGACATATCTCGACAAGATTACTATTTTACCAATTACCATTTGCTTGACTTTGATAAATCTTATATGTGTAGTGCTAAATATATTATCTATGTTCTTGAGGTTGAGTTTTATAACATTGCATCACTATATAACCCAATAATTTTCTAGTAAAAACAATAAATGCACACTTTATAAAATTTAGCCTCATCTCTTGTTTATGTAATGTACCCAAAGATTCTCTTAGATTTGCTATATTATCTCCCTCACTTTAAGTCTTAACTATCATATCATTAGAAATGGAAGAAAGGACTAAGCCTAGCCCAATCTATATTAACCATACCAAAGTTAATCAACAAGACTCAATTTATCCAATTACATGCTCGAGCTTAGGAAAGAAAATAAAACAAAGGCTTGAGATGGGTTTTAAGCTTAAGGGTATCTAGCCTGATTGGAAAAGTATATAAAGAAAAATGTGTCCTATCCCAATGAATAAATTGACATATTTGGCTACCCTCTCTTCTTTCCCTTCTATCCACTTTCCTTTTCTATTTCTCTAAATTTATAAAGAAGCTATAATAAATCCCAAGTACCTAATCCACTTTAATCATTCATTCGGGAGAAAAAAGTGAAGAAAAAGTGATTTCATATTTCCCATCAAATCCTTAAGGTATTAAAGAATCATTTTTATTTCTCTCTTTGAAAGAGGAGGAAGAATTGAAACAACTCAAATAAAAAATAATCAAAAGAGGAATTCTCGGAACTAAAAGTAAAAGATAATCACATCGTTGGAGTTCCTTTTATGATTTCATGAGCAAGAAACTAAGAACATTGCCTTTTCTCATTATGTGGGTGATAAACATCTTTGTTTTTTTTATCTCCAGTTAGTTATAACTTAGTCCTTAAATTTTCATGGCAGTCTTTAGTCTTTCACTGCATTATTTTTTCATACTATTTTCATTGAGGAAGTTTTCTTGGAATTAATAATGTTAGGTTTATCTTTAACATGGTTTAACTAAGTGGGTCCCAATTTCATGTGAGAAATAAGTTGCATTTTTCATCTCTCATTTTTTTCCATCTTATATTTTAACACGTGAGGCTAATAAGAAAACATGGTTAAATTTTTCTTTAATATTTTTGAGTTTATATCTATTTCAAGGATATTTTTGTAATATTTATTCATAGTGGACTATTTCAAGTATTAAGCTTAGTAAAATTTGGAACTTTGAGTTTTGTTTTATATCACAACTTCTCATATTACTGTTTAATCAATTAATCAAGTTTGTTACTATATAAGAAAATCTTTATTATGTAGTTTTCTACTATTATCTTCTAGTGGAATTTTAAATTTTAGGCAACTAAGAAATTTTAGTTTGCATTAATGTAAGGAAAAACAAGTCTGTTAGGTCATATTAGGTAAGCTTAAAGCTTGAACATGCTCAAGTTTGGGCCCTCTCATGTAAGCCAAATTAGGCTCAAGCTTATAAAAAGATTTTAGGCTTTAGTCCTAGGCTTAGGTCCACTATTGCATGCTTAAATATCATTCATATTTTGAGTGATTTTATACTTGAACATCTTGTTAACCAACCTTTAATATGTGACTCCATCATTCTTTAGCCCAAAGGGAGTTATTTTAAAATAATATGTACTATTATGACTAATAAAAGAATTTTCTCTTAGTTAATCTTGTATGTAGGGATCTGATTATAGCTAAACATACGTCTATGAAACTATGACACATGTGAATTATAGTTACAAACACATGCTAGCCGATTTTTTGTAAGGATAATTGTCTTTTAGGCAAGATCAAATGTTTATAAATCATTTTCAAGCCTGATGGATTTCCTATACAATCCAATCATTTCCTTTACTAGTTCCCCTCTTTTTCTTTCCTTATATCTATTGAATTGATTTCATATATGTGAGCAAAGGATATATTCTTAGTTTTCAAGATTTTTAAGTAACATTGTCTTGCCATTATAAGATCTTCACATATCACTCCAACTCCGTGTTATGTTGGAGATTCCATTAACAACTTATAAGGTGATAAAAACAACTTTGAATGCACAGAGTGAGGGTCTAACAAGTATTGTATTATAGGTTATAGGCCTTTTACCATATAAATTATATTGATTAGTGCAACCCTAATTTTAGTAGGATTGTTAAACTTCCTTTCACATAAGTTTAACCTCATCCTTAAGTCTCCTCCCATAATAATGCAAATCACTACTAACTTAAAAGAGGCCATTTGAAGAGATCACTCAGTGTTTAGGTTTTTCCGGAATAGTTTTATTTGTTATCAAAGTTATATAGATAGGGTTACAATAACAACGCCTTAAAAGACTTATAGTGAAAGACTTCCTAATCAACTATGACACATATTTCCTAATATAGATAATTATAATTATGAATATACCTATTAGAAATTAGTTTTCTCAATGCTTCCCTTCATATTGGAGCATGAAGATTAGTAGTGCCCAACTTGCTCAAGAAATTAAAATGTTTATCTCCTAAAGCTTTAGTGAATAGGTCTATATTCTGTAAACAAGAAGGTACATGTCACGACTCAATAAATTTGGACAAAAACCTCTCATGCACAAAATGACAATCAATCTCAATATGTTCTATCTATTAATGAAAAACTATATTAAAGGCAACATGGACAACTACCTTATTATCACAATATAACTGCATAGGTGAAGAATGCCAAAAATACAAATTATCCAAGAGACTTGGTAACCATACGAACTCACTAATGGTTATTGTCATTGACTTATATTCTACTTCTATTGAGGATTTAGAAACTGTGGTTTGTTTCTTTGTTTTCCATAAGATAAGAAATGCGTATAATTGAACAAACCATCCAATTTGTTTCAAAAAATCTAAAAAATACACCTTCTCTAAGTGTTCTATTGATATAATGTATAACTTATAATGTTGTATTATAATGAGCTTGTAGAGGTCTCTACATATATCGACTCAATAAGTTGACTGAGAATGTTATATCGGGATGTGAGAGAGTTAAATAAATTAATCTCCTAAAAAGTCTTTGATATTTATTTGGATATAGAAAACTAGAACTTGCAATATTTGTTAAATTCTGATTTATTATTAATGGAGTCACAACTAGTTTACAACCAAGCAATCTAGTTTCTTCAAGAATGTCCAGTGCATATTTTCTTTGATTGAGAAATATGCCATGAGGTTTCCTTACAATTTCACTAAAAAAATATTAGATAAGTCCTAAATCTTTCAACATAAATTGATCCTGAAGCATACCTTTGATCTGTATACAATATTCATTGTCATTCCTTGCTATGATTAAATCATCCATGTATACTAATACTAAAAGAACAAAGAATAATTTGACCTTGATTATTTAAAACAAAAACCCTGAATCATAAATCGTAAATCGTAACTTTGCAAACCACTGGTGTAATTCTTACATCAAAATATATAAGGATTTTTTAAGTTGGTAAACTCAACTGTCAGTAGCTATAAGATATCCCATAGGTGGTTTCATATATACCTCTTCATGAAGATCACCATGATATCAAGCTAATGAAAATATCAATTTTTAGCTACTGCAACTGTAATAAAAATCATACTATAGTCAATTTTTCCACTAGTGCAAAAGTTTAATAAAATCTACTCCTTCAACATATGTATAGCCTTATATCACGAACCGAGTTTTGTACCTCTCTATACTTCCATCTACTTTCAACTTCACTATATAAAACTATTTTGATCCTATTGGTTCTTTTTCTTAATGGACAGTACATGAACTCCCATATATTGTTGACATAGAGTGCTTGTATCTCATCTCCCATTGCCTATCTCCATTTAGAATCACCATATTGATATTAATGTTAGGCTCATGAACAGATGATATTTTTGTAAGTAAGGCATTATGCTTATGAACAAACTAAGTATAATTCAGCATGTTCTAGATCATATGAGGTTTACCTGCTAGAACTATATTTCCCACAAAAATATTTGTCCAAAAGTCCTTACCGATGGGTTGTACTTAAACATTGCCAATAATGAAGTCCTTATACTTGTTTAGCATTTTTCTATCTTGTCATTATGGCTTACTGAACACCAATCGTAACACCTCCACCGCTATAAGGTATATACTGGAACACTCTTATGACATTCTAGTACATACCCTAAAACAACGGCATAACTTATATGAGATCTTAAATTTAATCTTATCTCTGGTTTTTATCTTGAGTCGAGTTGCTAAACAAAGTATGCATGAGTGTGACTGAGCTATTCCAACACTCCATATCAGCTTGTGAGGCTCGAATTCATTTAAAGGAACTTGGGCAGTAGGCACAAGTGTGGAGTTATCTAGCTCATGAACTATGGGTTTATCCTTCCATCTTCTTTTCACTATCCAAATTTTTATAAGGAAATGAATCCTTAAAAAGTACAACATCCTTTGATACTTAAAAATTCTTAAATTCCATATATATATACATATCCCTTTTTCCTAATAGGATATCCTACAAGAACACAAGGTGAGGATAATGATTAAAATTTATCATGTTTTGGTATTTTTAGGTGCATATAACACAAGCATCCTATAGTTATCAAGTAATCATATTAGGTTTTCTTTGATAAAGAATTTCATATGGATCTTTGAAATTTAACATTGTTCTGGGTGTAAGATTTGTCAAATGTTTAGCTGTTAAAACACACTTCCTAAAAATCGATAAGTAAATTGCCTTAAAAATGGTTAGCTCTACACACATTAAGCAAATGTATATGTTTACACTCTAAATATTTTGTTGAGACATGTAAGCACAAGTTTTTCAATGCAAACTTCTATGCTCCATAAGAAAATTAACAAAGGACCTTCAACAAATTCCATGCCATTATTCGTTGTAACCATTTTGATAGGTTTACTAAATTATGTCATGGTCATTTTGTAAAAGAATGAGATGATATGAGAAACCTCATACTTAGTTTTCATCAAATACACCCATGTACTTCTACCAAAATCATCTATAAGAGTAAGGAAATATATTGCAGCAAAATAGGATGTAGTCTCATAAGGACTAGATACATCACAATGAATTATATCAAAAACTTCACGTGCTTTATTGTAAATGCTTTATTAATACTGAAATTAAATGTTTATCAAGTTTGCTTGGCCCTTAAATATTCATTAGAACAATTATTCAATTCAATTGGCAAACATGACAAAGTTTCAATGTAAAGAAAAATACTAAAATAAAGATGATCAAAACATTGGTGCCATAATGTAACTGGACCAAGACTTTGTTCATGGCTAAGGAGGATGATTTTTTCTCCATTATGAACCCTTGAGCTCCTTTGAACCGGTACAACATGTTTCGATGATCACCCTATATAATCTTCATCATGGTAGTTAGGTCCTCCAAATAATAATGTATTAAAAGAAAAACAATAACACAATTTAGATCTTTAGTTAACTTGCCAATGGACAGTAGATTGATTCCAAATTATGGAACGTATAAGACATATTTCAATTTAATTTCATGAGTTAACTTCACAGTCCCTTTGATTTTGGATTCTTCAAAATTTTGTTAGGAAATGTTACCTTATTATTTTCTTCCACAACACATACATTAAGCTTTAATAAACTCTATTGATAAGTACAGTGGTTTGTTGTCCCTATATCCATAACCCATGGGTCAAAATCGTTTCAGTCGCAGCCTTTTTGGTTTTGAGCAAAGTCAAGAGCTAATTATATTGCTCTACTGTCAAACCTGGAATAATATAATTATTTACTCCCCTTTGCTCTTATAATTGTCCTGTATAATCACCTCCAGTTGCTGCTCTAGTTGTCGCAATATTTATTGTATTTCTGGCACTAGATTGCTGTTTGTTATACCACTTGTCCCCCTAAATTCCCAATTGGTAGGATGCCTAACAATCTTGAAGCAATTTTTTTAGCATGTCCTAGTTTCCCACAATGACTATATCATGGTTTTATGCCTCTACCCCTCTGACCAGAATTTTAATTTTAACTAGTAGTTTGATTGTTATTATATTGTCATCACACAAATGCAACGCCGTTATTGTTGCTTAGTTTGGCTTGCACCAGTTTAGATTAATTTTCCTCCCGTATCGCAGTTGCATAAGCCTTATTCAGAGTAGGTAGTGGATCCACGTTTACAATTTGCAGTCTTACAAAGTTAAATTGATCACTAAATCCCATCAAAAGACAATACACTCAATCCTTCTTTTGCTCTTGTTGACATTCTTTAGATGTGTAGTTTGCCATTGTGCTACAATCTGTAAGTTCATTTAATATGCTCTTTACTTTGGATTGGTATTCGACTGCACTCATCCCTTCTTACTGTAGTAGGGGTAATTCTCTCTTTAATGCATAAACTCGAGATTTGTTACTTACTTGATGCCTCTCTTCCAATTCCTTCCATATTTGCATCGCTACTAGGGATGGTAAAATCGGCCCGATCTACCCGACCCGACCTGCTTTTGGCTCAAGCCGATCATGGTCAGCCTAGACAGGTCACGGGCCAGCTGACCCAGTCCAACCCTTGGCCTGCTCGTTATTTTCAAAACAATGTTGTTTTGTCAAAAATGATGTCATTTTGGAAAGTTTTAGCTTAAAAAAATAAATGGTGGGTTGATCCATTTAGGCCCGTTAGGCCACGGGCCAGGCCATGGCCCAGGGTCGGGCCATGGGTAACCCGCCAGCCCGTTGACATTCCTAGTCGCTACTGTTAACATAGAATTAATTTTCCTCCATACGACAAGCTTTTCGGCTTCTTTCATCTTATTTGACTTACTGACTTTTCCCTAGATAAATTGCAGTTTATTCTTAGCGTAAGGTGCATCAATCATGTTCCACTTCCATATGGAGTAATTCTCCTCTCCTTTCAAGACATTAATGATGATGAGAATGATTCCTGAATGATTAGTAAAATTGAAATAAAAAGTTGAATTTGAATCCTGAGCCATACAAAATTGTAGCATAATAATTCTTGTTGAGATCTGATTCACAAGCTATATGTGCCATAGCAAGCTTTGTTATCTATAATACTACACTTCAAAACAAAAATTGAAGTAGCAAAGTTTTGTTGTCAATGAGATAAAGCAATCAAATAATCCTTAGATCATCTTGCTCTTGATACCACAAAGAAATCACTAGATATTTAGGGTTTTTTTTAAATAGTTTTATTCATCATCAAAGTTGTACATGTTAGTTTATACCCTATAGTCAATTGTTTTGGTTGTAGTTTGGTGAAACTTATTTAAAGGCATTCTTTATCTTATACATGTTTAGATGTATATGAAAAAGTCCATGTAATAATTGTACATTGCAAATGAAATTATAATTATGAGATTCATATTGCATTTATGTATTATCCCTAAATTGTTCCTAGTTATTGTTTTATTAAGATTAGACATTAATAGAACACAAAAAGACTAGCACATGTTATGTTTTTCCTTATAAAGGACATAGTCAATCTTATAAACTAAAGTATGGAGATATTTAAAAAAACGTGTGGCTGCTTGTTAGAGAACAAGTTCATTGGGCAGACCCGATATGATAAATCCATTTGGAACGTTACTTGTATGTCTATGAGATTCTCATTGTGATGATTGTGTAAGTGATCCTTTGACTTAAAGTCACCAAAGATATCTTGTGTAGGAATTGCTATATTTTGATATTATTTATGATCTATTTAACCATGGATCGGTCAATCGGCAATCATTGGATGTAACATGAATTATATGGAGGTAGTTGTGTGATCAAGAAAAGATATCCTAAATTAATCAAGGAGAATGTTTTTTTGTTCTCCATTAATATTGATTCGGGAAATCTTTAGCCAAGGTGGAATGACATTTTGTAAATATTTTACAAATGTCATTATTTGAATCAATAGTTAATGAAGGAGAACTAATATGATTGGATTCAAAATAGAGTAGACATTAATTACATGCTTTATGTCTAATTGGAACATTGTATGATGAAAGAATTGAATTATACGAAAAATCATGCGCGAAAAGGTTAGTCAAAACTACTTTGATATTCCTAAATATTTGGGTGGTCATGATATGTTGCTAAATGCCAATCTTGATCTATGATTATAAATTGTTTAATTAGAAAATTAAAGATAAATTAAACGAAATTTTGATTTACCTAATTCTAGTTATGAATTAAGATTATAATTTATAATCATTTTCAATATATTTGGAAACCTAATAAGTCTATATATAGAATGGGTTGAAGAGAGCAAAATTATTTTAATCAAGTTAGACTTGATTGTAAAGTTTGAGAAACTTTATGATTACATATGAGAAATTTAATAAATAAGGATCAATACGAGATATTGAATCTAATTTAGGAATAATTGGTATTTAATTAGAATTATTTATAATTCTAATTAATTTAATTTTAATTAAATTACTAAAACATCCAAATCCTATTATAAATAGGCTTAGGCTCTATGGAGCTAGTACTTCTTACTTAACCCTCTCTGTAAGAGTTATAAAGTTCTCTCAACTCATTCTATGGATATCGATAGAGGCCAGATATTTGTACGGCTACGGTGGTTGAGATGGATCGATTTCAGAAACGGTTCAAGGGATACAATAAGATAAAAGATCAAGCTTTGGAATAAGGTACGAATTATAATTCATGCTTTGTTATGATTTACGTGTTAATCATTTTATAGAATTAAAGAGATCTTAGTTTTCGAGAAACCAATTTGCGAAAAAGTTTTGTAATTATTCTACTATGATCGGGATTGGATCCCAACCCAGTTTCCCAACAGTGGTATCAGAGTCAAGTTTTTAATTATATAATTTAATTAAATTCACTTAATTGTTATTGATTTGATAAAAAATTAAGATATAAAATTTTATTAATCTCAAAACTGTTTTATTCTGCGGATGTGCCTTGATTTTGTGTTTTAGAAATTTACTAACTGCTGCTTGAGTTTGTTCTTGCTTGTGCATCTGGAGAATTGGTTTATGAATATGCATGATTCTAAAAACAGATACATAATCATGCATGTATATGCATTACAATTGTAACAATTAATTGCTTCCGCATCTGCTCCCTATTATGTCTCTTTTATGGAAATTGGTTACTCTTCCATATAATGAAATCCTTGCATTTACTGCCTGTGAGTTTTGCATTTTGGAAAATCACCAATGATGGTTGTTGTTGGTGATGGTAGAAAACCAATAACGAGTTGCCACTAGTGAAGAAGGGCATTTAACGCTCATAAATAAGCCATCGGTGGAGTCTCTCACCAATAACGAAACACTACCGGTGATGGGTAAGTGGTGATGCCACTAATTGGCGTCGCCACTAGTGAAGGATGGGAGGTTAATGCCCATGGATAACACAGCAGACGACATGATGAGGAAGTGATGATGGAGACTAGTCGACAGTAAGAAGCAGTGGTGGGAGATGAGTAGATGGGAGGCCACGGTTAGAGACATAGTGACGGTTGGACAACGTGTAATTGTTCAATGGGCGTGTGTCTCATAACACATATGAGAAGAATGCACGTGCCAATCAACATTATTGACTCAGTCAACTAATGCACATGCCAGACATCCTCTCTCCTTAATTTATTTAATTTGTTAATATTTGTAAAAAATCTTAATTTCAATTAAATTAGTTTAATAAGATTAAATTAGTTTGAGTCCCTAATAAATTTAGAAAAGTGTTTTCTAATTGTTTGAAAATTGTTTTCAAAGGTTGTTTTTGTTAGGTATACTTTGGAATTTAGTTTAGTTTTTCAAAGAGTTGAACTATTAAATTAAATAAATTAATTAAAATCAAACAAATATTTAAAAGAGTTATCTCTCATAATTAGATTATGTTAGATAACCAATATAATGAGATTATATTAATTAAGATGAGATCTTAATTTCAAAATTAATAACTATTTTTCTTAATAGGATTAAGATTAATAATCATATTGATTCGTAATTAATTTAGAAAAGTAGTTTCTAAAAATAGAATTAATTATTTTCAATTAGATTGAATTAATTAATTACTCCTTAAAATTAAGAAAATTGTTTTCTTAAATAATTAAGAAAGATGTTTCCTAATTATATTTATTTAGTTCAATACGATTAAGATAATTCAATTTATTTGTTTAAAGAACTATTATTTCATTTTCTTAGAAATTGTTTCTTTATTTATAAATAATAGTTTCTTAATTTTTTAGAAAACAGGGTTTTTCTTGGTTAAATTTTGAAAAATGTTTTCATTTATTAATTAAGAAAAATGTGCTTTCTTTAATATTTTGAAAATTAGTTTTCTAACTTATTAAAGAAAGATTCTCTAATTAGTTAAGAAATCAATCTCTAAATAAACAAAATAAATGACTTTCTTAATTAAATTTAAATTTTTTATTTTATTTTGAAAGTAGTCTCCTTTTAATATTAGAAAATAATGTCCTAATTAAGGAAAAATAATTTCTAATGAGATTAGAAATAGTTTTCTAATTAGATTAGAATATGTTACTTATATAATTTTGAAAAAGGAATTTGTCTAAATTATAATAAGTAAGTAGAATAATTTGTTAATCAAGATTGATCCATTTAAAATGAAAGAGAGTTTCTCCCACTTCTCACTACAAACTAGCTGTGCTCCTTCTTCTTCTTCCTTCTGACATTGACTTTCTTCATCTTCATTCTCCCCCATAACACTGCTACCTCGTCCTTCCTTGGCAGCACAGATTATACTTATTCTTGATCTTCATTTCTTCTGCAAATCTTCCTACAACGTGATGCTCGAACCATACTAAACCATTAACCCAAGGCCATAATTGACTTTCCACTAAATCTACCCTTCCCGCCTTGCATTTTTTCCTTCTTAAGCAAATGTTTTTTTGAAACTTTCTACATAAACCTAAACCAAACGTCTTTTATGAAACATCTTCAAATTGTCCAACAATTAAGTACCCTCCAGTTCAAACTTTCCAATTCTAACCTCCACCATTCCCAAACCTTCATCCATAATTTCAGTAACTCCATCTCCAATGATTGTTCCCAAATCTTATAAGCAAGTTATAGGGGAAGAATCCTCCTCAACATTGTCTTATTCACCTCCTAAGGATATGGATGGAAGGCTAGTGGTTTCCCCTAATATTGAAGTCCTCAAAGAGGGAGCTCAGGCTTGGGAATCAAATATGGTCGATTTCTTCCTTAGAAAAAGGCCACCTTTCCCTCTAGTCTCCCAGTGGGCAAACAAACTATGGAAGTTGAGAGGCTTGACAAATGTTCTCCCTGAGGAGAACTTGATCCTCTTCACCTTCAACTCCGCTGCAAATTCCCAAAAATTTATGGAGGAAGGACCTTGGCACATCGAAAGCCACCCAATTTTCCTACAAACTTGGCAGCCATATTTGAACCTTGAAACTCTTAAAGTCCAGAGTATCCCACTCTAGATAAACTTCCACAATATCCCACTTTGGAGTTTTAGCCATCTACATTGGAAGGTCATTGTGCATGGATGAACACATAACTAAGAAGAAACGAGTTAGATATGCTCAGATTTGCATCAGTGTGAACATTTCTCAGGATCTCCCTGAAGAAATTCAAATTATGAGGTTAGGAGAGGAAGACAAGTTATGGGAAGATATAATAAAAATTTCATACCAATGGAAACCACCCTCCACTAACCCTAACAAAATCTGGAAAGCCACGGGAAAGTTGTTTAAAATAGGAAGCTACCAAGAACTTATGGAGTTACCTGAAATAGAAACTCTGAAAAACCCCCTTTCCTTGACAACCAAGGCCACCATGCTGGAAAAGGATGTTGATGTTATATCACCTAAAAATGAGGAAAGAAAAAATAGTGAGGCAATGCAAACTTCTCTATTAGCTCACATACAAAAAGACAAGGAACACAGTCTAACAAGCAATGCAGAGCAGCAAGATTCAGAAGCACCGCATACAACACATGGCATTCAAATTGAATTAAACAGTGACTAGATCTTCCTAACCATAACTTCAGTGACTGTGCAAAGTGATGAAGGAGATTCAGAGGTAAGAAACATTAATCCTATCCAATCTGATACCACATCAACTCCTAAAGTTTCTACTGCTCTTAAAGAAACTGCGTTAAATACTTAATTCCATACAGTGGAGACAAGGAGGTCAAAGAGGGGTAAAAGGAAGGGCAACACAAATCAAACCTTTTAACCTATGTCTATAATCGCATGGAATATACGTGAAATAAATTGTCCCAGTAAACAATTAGTTCTAAGGGACTTTGTTTTGAGGGAGAAGCCTCTCATATTCGGATTATTAGAAACTAAGGTCAAACTTGAAAATTTAGCAAAACTAGACATTTTTGGACCCCACTAGAACATGATCGTCAATCACCAACATCATGCTTTAGGTAGAATTATAATATGCTATAGAGATGATGAACTAAAGGTGGATCTATTAGACTCAAATGAACAAATCATGCATTTGAAAATATCCTGCTTAAAGAAGCAAATCCAGATAAATATTTCTTTCATTTATGCAAGCAACTTTCAATTCTAAAGAAGAGATCTATGGAACAACTTGACATCATTCAGCAACATTGTTTCTATTCCTTGGCTAATATGTGGAGATTTTAATTCCATATTATACCCCTCAGATTCACAAGGAAACTTTTTTCTAAAGAATTATTCAGACGATTTGAAAGATATGGTAGAGGAGTTAGGGGCGATAGATGTAACACCCCAACACCATAGAGTATACACCCAAACATCTAGAGGACATTCCAGTACATACCTATGACAATGGCATGTTAGAGCAATCTCATGCACTTATATGGCATCAAACAAAGAACACAATGTTTAAAAACTTAACTCCTCATTTCATTAATTAACAAAAGTTACATCGTAGCAGTACTTTCATTTAACAAATATTTACATTATCATAAACATCTCTCTTTACACAAAAGATCTACGTGTAAAGAAAACTACTTAAATATAACTAGGACTCCTCAGATGCTAACTGACAGATCTTGAGTCATAACTTAATCCAAATCGATCTTCTATAATACCTTATGAACTAGGTCTCTTATCTCGTACCTAAAAAGCCACGTTACAATTTTGATGAGTTTTACGAACTCAGTGAGTGAACCATCATTGATGATTTCACTCATTCAACACCCTAAATGTAACAGATATAAACCACATACACAATAGTCTTCACTTCAACAATTCATATCATCTTTTTAGGTAACATCATCATCTATCTCAGTTAATCATTTTATCAAAAGTACCCAAGTGAGGCATATCACACTATCATCACAATTCAGAAGTATTTTCATAATCATATAGTTCATAATCATGTACTAATGCAAATGCTTATGAGACTCTACTCTCGTTATTATTTGTTGTGACCAAGTGCTTATAGATACAAATATAGATATTGACCCATATTGGGTTCAATTAGATACAGAAATCATGGAGCAAAGCTTTACATGTGGAATTCTGAGCTTAAAGTTCTTTCAGACTGGCTACTCTGGTCATAACATCTTTATCTGATCATGCATTTAATGTAATGTATCAAATCACAGAATATGCCATGAATAAAAATTACTTATGATGCACAGACAGAATCTCATATTCTTCGAATCTCAGTCTGACATTCAACTTTCGTTGAGTATTCAGAAATTATTCAGAATTCAAATGCAAACAGATATCATTAAAATTTCATATGCCAACAGAACACTTCTAATACATTCCCAAATATCAATCTTCTCGGACCTTAAAGTCTAGAATTATCACAATCAAATCATCAACAATTCAATAAATAGGAATTAAACAAAAACAGAAATACATCAACCCTAGTGATATCATCTAGGTTGACTCACAGTACACTCCCGTATATGCTATTACCTGGATGGTTCGACAATGTCTTATCGATGGCGTTCGACTTAAGCGTCTAAATACACATACATCGTAGACATTACTATCATGATCAAACAAACACATATTCAATTATGCACATACATATATGTGCCATATTCAATGCATGCTCAATGACTATCCCGGGTATGTTTCTTTAATCATAATCTATAATCATTCACATATTATCACTTGGATATGTCTTGTTTGCATTTAGGTTAATACCTTAAGTAGACTTGATCATGCTCAATTCATTAACCATACATTTACTAACTCTTTTCTAGTGTTACAAATATTTCACGTGATTCCCAATTCTCATTCATTCATTCTTAATGCATTATTAATATCTTTTGGAATACATTTTCATTAATATGAATATTTGCATTCCTTTAACACTCCTTCATACCAAACTTAGATGCATTGTTATCAAACATTCTTTTCCTTAAAGTATAACATCAATTAGCAATCAAAACTTATCACACATTTAACCAACTTTTTCAACATCAAATTATGTTCATTGTAAACCTTAATCAAGTCCAAATGCATCATAGTTAAGTACCTTATCCTTAATTGTTTCAAAAATCACACAAAAGAACATTTTCTTCACTGGCATACCATTCCCACGATCGTGTATGGCTTCCCACTAACGTGGGATGGGTTATCCGAAAGTCCCCATCCATTTCCTTCATTAGTTTTCTAGATTTTCTCAGGACAAGTTTTAGGTTAGTTTTATATGGCCATTTTGACATAGAAACTAAGGTTTTTAGGTAATATGTTCTTCTAAACAAATGTTCCTCTATGTCTTAAGTTTCAAATGAACTAAAGTTCATACAATTTGGTTCATTATTTCTAGAGTTATACCCAAAATACTACAAACTATTCTCAAATAGTGACAGTAACCAAAACTCAACTTCAAGCCAATTCAAACCCTTAGAGATAGAACTAAAATTCTATTCCTTCATCAGCATTGTATCTATATGTATTTAGTTTAATATAAATTAAAATCACCCCATTTGGATATCTATAGGTCAAGTTATGGCTAAAATACCGATGTCTATTTAGTGGAACACTACAATTAACTCACATCATACACCTTCAACACTCCTTCACCATAGTTCATAAATTCCCCTTCAATTCTACCTTATTCATGCCTCAATTATACATTAATTTCATGTCCAAAATCAATTAAAAAAATATTCGTTAAGTAACTTACAAATCAGTAACTTCCACACATCAAAACCAAACCATAAATTATCATACAAGGATCATTTTCTAGCACATATCATCACCAATATCTCATGCATGTCATTCCAATTCAAGCATCATTCCTATACCATTTAACATCCCAAAAAACTCAAATTGTTACTTACCTATTAGGCTTCCAATTCAACATAAAAATTCAGATTAAACCAAGTCTCCAAGCGAGCAAAATCAATACAAACTTATGGTGAAAGCAAGGTGATTTTCGGATAGCAAAATGAAGATCACATTCAGCTAATTTTCTTAACAATTTGGTGAACAATTTAGGTGTGGTTTTCATGTAACAAATTGGAGGAAAAGTTGGAGCAATTTCTGTAAAGGAAACAAGGAAGGAAGCAGAAACTTGGGTGCTGGAATTTGCCACATCA
>JANQAP020088489.1:0-23102 GCA_026874005.2 Erythroxylum coriaceum | reverse complement strand
ACACTTCAAATTAAGCATTTTATCGAAATTAAGCATTCAAATTCTCAAATTCACATAACAATTATAAAGAAATATTCAAAACATCATAAAAGGCATTTTATCGAACACCTCATAGGCAATGTGTATAATCTCAATCTAACCACAAATTAATTGCATTTTTCTATTATTTACCAACAATAACACATATAAACAACAAATAAACCAACAATTACACAAAAAACTGCAAACAACAACAATAATCAAGCAAAATTTTATCACCAAACCCCCACGGTTAACACTAAAAACATGTGTTTTTTTTGTAGAAATAATACACCCATTAGAGAGCTTACCTTAAACGACGCATTTTGAGCCAGAAAACGATCGAAAAACGTAAGGAATGGTTGGACAGAAGAGTCGACGGACGGGAGGAGAGAAGAAGAAAAAATGCGGAGGGGGGGGGAGGCCAGGTCGGGTTAAAGAAGACGAATCACCGACAGAACTGACATGCCGTCGGTGTTCCGTCGGTGATTTATTAATCACCGCATCGTCTTAAACCAAACGACGACGTTTTATTTATTAAACAGCCGACAATTACTGACGGACTTTATATTTCGTTGGTATTTAAATTTTCTAATTATTTCACCGCTTGTTTTTACCGCTATATTTTGCGACGGAAACAAAAATTCCATCGGTAAAGTTATTTAATGTATACTGATGGAACAAATTACGTCGGTATATAACAGGAGCTGAACCACTTTTACCGACAGTATTTATTCCGTCGGGAACTGTGCGAAGCTACTTCATTGCGGGAGTCATTCCCGCAATTATTGCCGACGGTTGTGGGCAACCCGTCGGTAAAAAATATTTGGATTTACTGACGGATAGTATTTCGTCGGTAAATACTGTTCACCAGTCCAAACATACCGACGGAAGAGTGTCCGTTGGTATATATCCGAAGCAATTAAAATGTGGGAAGCATTCCCATAATTTTTACCGACGCCAAAGGTCGTGTCGTCGCTATATATCGTCGGAAATTTTGTGCAAAATTCGTTCCCTCCAGTATTGCCGACGGTAATATATTTCTGTCACTATATATGAACAGTACAATACATTTACCGACTGTTTGTTGGTTTCCGTCGGTAAATAGCTATGTTGGTTTCCGTCGGTAAATGTCTGTCGCTAATTCATGATTTTCTTATAGTGTAAGTATAGTCTTCATTTGTTTATATGATAAGATTGGCTTGGACTTCATTTAGTTGTACTATATTGGGACCAACATCTCTCCTATGAAATGATGATACATCTGCATCTTCTATTAGAATGGCTTTATTATTGAACTTCGATTCAATCTCTTGATATACTTCATCTTCATCCTTTATGAATTGACCATTATCCCATTTACAAAAATCGAAGAGATTTTAATGTTAAAACTTTTGAACAACCTTCTAATTGTTACTTAATACAATATTGTTGAGGTATAAAACTTGCTTCACTTGACTTGCAAGGACAAATGGGTCATTATCATACCGTGTCTTACTAACATTGATGCTAGCAATATTCTCGTTCACTTTAATGTCAGTAAGATTAAACCATTTGCACTTAAATAAAATAACCTTCTTATCCTTGATTTAGTGCAACTTTGTTATTTTAGAGATGACACCGTAGAAGTTAATAAAATCGTCGCATGACATCCCTTAACAACAACCCCACAATTTTGGCTTCTAAGTCAACTGTCTCAATCTTGTATGTGGAATCTCACCCTATTAACAATGTAACCTATATATTTTTCCCATAAATATGAGGCCCACATGTCAAACAATATAATGTTGTTGTCGCCTCTTGCATGTTATGGTTATGTAACCGTATCATCTGTATGAAAAAATAAAATTAGAAGTTAATCTGACATACAAATTGTCATAAGTTCATAATATTTAATCAATATGTAACTTACTCAATTTCTAAACCATGATACAAATTTAAGCTTATGTCTTTCTTCAAATTCATAATCCCTTTGCTTCGAATGGACTCTTTGTTCTTTCTATTTAGAAAAGAAAAAAGAGTTAAGGAAATTAGATTTAATCACAAAATTCTAATATGATTGTTTAAATCAAAAGTAATATTCATACTCCACATATATATATATATATCGACTTTCTCACAATTGTTCAAAATATACTAATGGGCAATTTTGAATTTGTCTTTAGTTAACTCTACATATTTACCCACACCAAGTGGCCTTACTGTTTGAGAGAAAATTGACAAGCTACCATCTTCATTAAAATCAAAAATATGTTTTGGTCTATTGAATCTTGTCTCCATGTCATTTAAGTACATCAAAAAAAATGTCAAGCATTCATTTGTTATATAAGCCTCTGCAATAGACCCTTCAAATCGAGCACTATTACATACATAATGATTAAGAGAGCATAAACACCTTAACAAAATATAAAATATTAGCAATTGTTACTAGCAAATAACTTTTAAAAAAATTAAAAGTTAATATGAATTAACTTTCAATCGGGAACATTCATTAAAATTAAACCGGTTCATAGAATTTTCTTCGTATGGTAAATAAATTACCAAATGAATCATAATATAAAGAAATAATGGGGGAATACTAGTTCAAGCTTACACAGAATAAAATCTATGTCTTTTTCTATTTTGTCAAGCTCTTCAACTTTACGTGTCTTGCAAAATAATTGTTAAAAACTCACCCAATTGACCCAAAGTTATAGATATGTCCTTCAATAAACATTCACATATTCCAACAGGAAGTAATCATTGCAAAAGTACATAAAAATCATGGCTTTTTAACCCTGATACTTTTCCTCTTTAACATTCACACAATGACCTATATTTGATGTATATCCCTCAAGAAACTTGACTAATTTAAGAAATTGATAGAAAGATTGCTTCTCCCTTTTTGACATGTTGTAACAAGCAGGGAGAGTAATGTATGACCCATCACCTCTTCTTTTCAAATACAAGAGTTTTCTTATATTCATGTCTTCTAAGTTAAGTCTAACATTAATTGTGTCTTTCGATTTTCCAACAATTCCCATCATAATTCCTAAAATATTCTCATAAATATTTTTCTCAATATGCATTACATCAAGATTATACCTCAATAGTAATTCCTTCCAATATGGCAAATTTAAAAACATGCTTTTTTAATGCCAATTAAGGTCAACATCATTTCTCTTTCTCTTTCTATTACTTAGGTGTTTGCCAGGTGTAATGTCACCCAAATGTGATAATTGGTAAATAATATCATCATCAGACAATTACAAAGAAGTTTCACTCAATTCTACTTTGCCATTAAACAATTTGTTTCTTCGTCATCTATGCCCATGTTCCAAGTAACAACTATGACTTGTATAACATATTTTACTTCGTAGCATATTTTACTTCGTAGCCTTATTGAATAAGTTTGATGGTTACATATAGGAAAAGCCATTTATCCTTTAATGCTCCATCTATACAAATTCTCATAAGCTGGGAAATCATTTATAGTCCACAAAACAGCGGCATGCATTATAAATATTTCACCTTTAACAACATCAAAAGTTTGTAATCCAACTTCCTATAGATCATTTAAGTCATCAATTAATGATTGCATGTATACATTGATACCCTTACTAGGAGTAGTAGTTCCTGGAATAAGCAAAAACAATAATATAAAAAGCTCCCTCATACACTTTCATGGAGGTAAATTGAATGGCACTATAATTACTGGCCATATGCTGTATGAAGTACTCATATTACCGAAAGGATTAAATCCATTTGAGGCCAATCTAAGTCGAATATTACGACAATCCTGTACAAACCATGGAAACTTTCTATCAAATTTTTTTCATGTCATTGAGTCTACTGGATGACGCATAATGTTATCATTAATGCGTTTCTCTTTATGCCACCTCATAACTATAGTTGTTTTCGTTGATATAAAAAGTCTTTGTAGTCATGGTTTAATAAGAAAGTATCGCAGGATTTTATTCGGTATCTTTTTCCTCTCCCAGCATCCAATTGCCATCTTGATGTACCATAAATAGGACACTGGTTAAGATATTTACTGTCCTTCCAAAAAAGAGCACAATCATACTTACAAGCATGTATTGATATATATCCTAAGCCAAGGTCCCTTAACAATTTCTATACATCATAGTAAGATTTGGGCAATTTATGTCCAACAGGTAATGTAACATTAAGCAAGTCAATTAACATGTCAAAAGACTTATTACTTTATTTATTATAGACTTTCAACTGCAACAACTTCATAACAAAATATAGCTATGAGAAATTTGACTACCCTGGATATAATTCTTCTTGAGTAATTTTTGAATAACTTCCCAAAATTATCTTCTATAATACTACCAATTATGTTAGGGATTCCTGTTTCATTCATAATCTCCATATAATTCCCATAATCATCTAACATCTTGCCAATCCCATCATCACCATCGTCATTAACATCACACCATCGTCATTAACATCACAATCTTCTGTTGACTTATGATATATTTTAATATCCCATATTGGAAAATTGTGAAGATAGGAGAGTTTGCTTAAGTTTTAAAATGAGGGTTTCTTCATCTTGTTAATCATCCCAAAATTGCCTATCTTTCTTTAAGAAAAAAATATTTCTCTCCTTTTTTAATATTTCACTTGTATTATTTCCTAAAAATAATGAAATATTAATTTACTAACGTTCGAGGAAGTAGGCATAATTGGTCGAACCTTGTTAAAATCTAGTGTTCTTTATTTGTCTATTTAATAGCTATTATCGGGTATAGTTGTAGTGAATTATTATGCTATTAAATTACATGTCTAGGAAAATTCTGTCTAAGAGGTTAGGTTTTAAGTGGGACCATTTGTGACCCTCTAGTCTTTCCTGGGAATTTACCTGGTGTGATTTTTCAGTACAATCTTTCACACTTTATTCACCTAGGTAATAATTCTCAAGGTGAATTTGTTATTATTGGTAGAAATTACTCGAGTTTTCGCAACAATTGGTATCAGAGCCAAGGTTTTTTCTTAGTATGATCTGTGGTTGAAGCGTGGTCTAATCTTCCACATTAGAAAAGATTTTTCCTTGGGCTATTGACATTTTACATTGACAGATATTGAATAGAAATTGTAGCAATGATGACAAAAATCAAAGATACAATAGAAATAAAAGAAAGGACTGCTGTGACAAATGCAACATTTACGGTGTAGATTTTTTATGATACGGGTCATTTCGACTTGTGGCAAAGTGAGGTTTAAGATGCTCTTTTTCAGTAAGGTCTTGACATTACCATTGAAGAAAAGAAACCATATGATGTTGCAGAGAAAGATTGGAAGATTATAAATTGTTTGGCATGTGGAGCAATTCGATCATGTCTTTCCAGAGAGCAAAAGTATGCTTTCTCAAAAGAAACTTCTACATCTAAATTATGGAACGTGTGGAAGAAAAATTCCTGAAGAGAAACAGTTAGAATAAGCTCCATATAAAGAAGAGAATGTTTCATTTCTCTTATATTCTAGGTACCACTATAAATGATCACATCATCAGTTTTAATCAGTTAGTTACTAATTTAATGAATTTAGATGTGACATTTGAAGATGAAGATCTGGCTTTGATGTTGTTGGGATCCCTTTTTGAGGAGTTTGAGTTTCTTGAAACTACTCTACTTCATGGGAAGGTTGCTGTGTCTCTTAGTAAAGTTATAACTACTTTGTACAATCATGAATTGAGAAAGAAGACAAAGGAAGAACGTAGAAGTGGAGCAGCAATAACTTTGGTAGTCAGAGTTCGTTCATAGAGCTAGATTAAAGGAAAGAAAGGGAGATCGAAGTCGAGGAGGCTCAAATTGAGCAAAGATGAATGTGCACTGGAAAAAGGATTGTCTAAAGCTGAAGAATAAAAACAAACCTGATAAGAAAAAGGTTATTGCAAATTCGAATGTTGCTGAATGTGAAGATGCAGACTCATATTTTCATTGGTTGTTACATGCTCAATAAGCCCTTCTAGTTTATGGTTGCTTGATTCACGTTGTAGCCATCACATATATCCCAATCGTGATTGGTTCTCAGATTTTAGAGAGCTACAAGGTAGAGTTGTCTACACAGAAAATGACAACCTTGCACCACAAATGGGATTGGTTCAATTTGCTTAAGGAATCACGATGGAACAACAAGGACTCTGACAGATGTCAAATACGTGCCAAGTTTGACAAAGAATCTCATTTTTGTGGAGTCCTAGAATCAAAGGGCTACAATGTAAATGCAACAAATGGAGTAATGAAAGTCATCTCTAGTGCACTTGTGGTAATGAAAGGAATTCGAAGAAAAAATAACCTGTATTATTACCAAGGTAATGTATTTATTGGAACAATAATAGTAGCTTCTAATGATGATCAAGAGTTAGAAGAAGCCAAGTTGTGGCATATGCATTTGGGACATGTAGGTGAAAAATCCTTGAAGATATTAGTAAATTAAAGATTGTTGAAAGGAGTTCGGGCCTGCAAATTAGACTTTTGTAAGCATTGTTCAAAGGGAAGACAATAGTGAAATTCAGCACTACAATCCATGATACGAAGGGTATTTTTGGATTATGTTCACTCTGATGTGTGGAGACCTTCTAAAATTTCTTTGGGAGGAAAACACTATTATGTAACCTTTGTTGATGATTTTTCTTGAAGAGTATGGGTGTATACTATAAAGACTAAGGATGAAGTGTTGGGAGTTTTTTTCAAATGGAAGAAGATAGTAAGAACTCAAACAGGCAGAAGGATCAAGTGTCTCCATACAGATAATGGTGGGGAGTACATGAGTGATCCATTTTTAAAAGTCTGCGAAGATGAAAGTATTGTCAGACATTTCACAGTCAGGGACACACCACAACAAAATGGGGTGGCAAAATGTATGAACTGAACATTGCTGAAGAAAGTTTGGTATATGTTGTCTAATGCTGGGTTGGGCAGAGAATTTTTAGGCTGAGGCTATTACATATGCTTGTCATCTCATTAATCGCCTTCTATCAACTGCTATTGGTGGTAAAACACCTTTGAAAAAATGGTTTGGAAAACATGCTACAGATTATTATTCCTTACATATGTTTGGTTCCACTACATACTATTATGTTAAGGAGTCAAAGTTGGATCCACCTATAAAGAAATCAATTTTCATGGGGATCAACTTTAGTGTGAAAAGATATTGTCTTTGGTGCCTATAGTCAAAGAAAATAATTTTCAATAGGGATGTTACCTTTAACGAATCTACCATATTAAGAAAGAAGAAAACTAAAAATGTTAAGTAGACAGATGGTACTCCAAAACAAGTGGAGTTTGAAAGAAGAATTGTTGCCTAACAAATGATGAAGCAGATGTAGAAATTCCTTTGGTAGAAGAGGAGCCAGATGAAGAAGAGGTTCTAACCCAAGAACCTTCACAACAATAATTACCAATTACATTGAGAAACCCAAAAAGGAACATGTAAGTACCTGTTCATTATGTTAATATGTTATGCATCTCTAATTGAAATTGATGATATTCCCATCACTTCTAAGGAAGCAGTCAGAAGTTCAGAAGAAGATAAATGGAGGATGGCCATGTATGAAGAAATACATTCCCTTCATAAAAATCAAATGTGGAAGCTAGCTAGTCTCCCAAAGCGAAAGAAGGAAATTAGATGTAAATGGTATATGTAAAGAAAGATGGATTTCCTAACAAGAATAATGTTTGCTATAAAGCAAGGCTGGTGGTCAAAGGCTATGCTCAGACGGAGGGAATTGATTATAATAAAGTTTTTTCTCTAGTTGTAAAATATTCCTCCATTCGAATTTTGTTAGCATTAGTAGCACAGTTTGATATGGAACTAGTTGAATTGGATGTAAAAACTGCATTTTTACATGGAGACTTAGAGAAGGAAATCTATATGACTCAGCCCGAAGGTTTTTAAGTTGTTGGAAAAGAGAATATGGTGTGTAAGCTTGAAAATCATTGTATGGATTGAAGTAATCCCCGAGGCAGTGGTATAAGCGATTTGACAAGTTTATGATAGGGTAAAAGTACACAAGAAGCAAGTACAATTACTGTGTGTATTTTTGTAAGCTAAAAGGTGGATCATACATCTATCTTCTCTTGTATGTTGATGATATGTTGATAGCTTCAAAGAATCAAAGAGAAATTGAGAGATTAAAGATTCAGTTAAATCAAGAATTTGAAATGATGGATCTGGGTGAAGCCAAGAAAATTCTTGGCATGGAGATAAGTAGAGATAGAAAGTTAGGGAGACTATGTTTGAATCAAAAGCAATATTTGAAAAAGGTACTACAATGTTTTGACATAAACGAAAAGTCAAAAGTTAGTACTCCAGTCGCTCCTCATATAAAGCTTAGTGCATCCTTATCTCCAAAGAAAGATGCAGAACAAGAGTATATGATTAAAGTACCGTATGCAAATGTGGTTGATAGATTGATGTATGCAATGGTGTGTACAAGGCCTAACATTTCACAAGCAGTAGGAATCGTGAGCAAGTATATGCATGATCTAAGGAAGGAGCATTGACAAGCTGTGAAATGGATTCTATAGTACATTATGAATACCGTAGATATTGGATTAATGTTTGAGTGGGATGAGAAAGGTGGTCATTGTTTAGTTGGATAATATGATTTTGACTATGTTAGTGATCTAGATAAACGTCGATCAACTACTGGCTATGTGTTTACTCTTGCAAAGACACTAGTCAGTTGGAGGTTTACCTCAACAGTTACTTTGTTAACTACAGAGGCAGAGTATATGGTAGCTATAGAGGTTGTGAAGGAGGCAATTTGGATTCAATGCTTGATGAATTGGGAATTGGACATAAACATGTCAAAGTACATTGTGATAGTCAGAGTGTTATTCATTTAACAAAGAACCAAGTTTATCATGCAAGGACGAAACACATAGATGTTCGTTATTACTTTGTACTAGAGATTCTAAGAGAAGGTAGAGTAACAATCCAAAAGATTAATACCATTGAGAATCCTACTGATATGTTGACAAAGATGGTGACTGTAGTCAAGTTCCAACATTATTTAGACTTAATCAATATTGCTAAAAATTGAAGATGGGCGCTGTAAAGTAAATTTGAAGACACTACTAAAGATGAGTTTTGTGAGAGATTTGAAAAAGATTGGGAAATATGTCAAGGTGGAGAATTGTTGACTTATGACATATTTTGATATCCCATATTGGAAAATTGTGAAGATGGAAGAGTCTCTTTAAGTTTTAAAAGGAGGTTTTCTTTATCTTGTTAATCATCCCAAAATTGCCTATCTTTCCTTAAGGAAAAAATTCTTTCTCTTTTTGTAATATTTCACTTGTATTATTTCCTAAAAATAGTGAAATATTAATTTCATAGTGTTTGAGGAAGTAGACATAATTGACCAAACCTCGTTAAATTCTGGTGATCTTTATTTGTTTATTAAGCTATTGTCAGGTATAGGTGGAGTGAATTAGTGTGCTATTAAATTACATGTCTAGGAGGTTAGGTTTTAAGTGGGACCATTTGTGACCCCTCCAATATTTCCTAGGAATTTACCTGGTATGATTTTTCAGTACAATCGTCACACTTATTCACCTAAGCAATAGTGCTCGAGGTGAATTTGTTATTATTGATAGAAATTAACCTGAGTTTCCTCAACATCTTCTACATCATTATTGTTACTATCATCATAACTTGTACCAACATTTCTACTACAACTTGCTTCCTTACTTTCTCTATAATAAAGCCATGGAGTATAGAATTTATCTATGCTTCAGATTAGTAAGTGATTATATACCACATCTTGACTTTAAAAGTTGACATTTAAGTAATCAATGCAAAGACAACGAATACGATATCCATCACCCATTTGATGTTGTACAGATTGCATGAAACTCTTAACTCCCTCTACGTATATTCAGTGGACCATTTCTAATGAGACATCCAACTTGTATCTAAGTAGTTATACAAGAAACATTATTACTAATTAGAGAATTTTTGATTGAAGTTTTCTCACAAAGTTCCAAAGCAAAGAAACATTAAGGTACGTGACTTTGTTTACACTTGTGAATTAAGAAAGGGAATTCTCGCTATATCTCTTAGGCTCGTGGAATTTCTCATCGATAAGCCTCATCGAAGTTGCATCACCGATTTCCAGCCTATATACCATCCTACGTTTATAAGAATATTGCAAACCACAACACAAAACCAACACATCCTTTGCATTCACACAAAACCCGAACACAAAACTCATATATTGTTAAAGCAAAACATATGGTAGACATTAGTTAGATGACTTATCTGGATGGACGGACAACTGCAGACTATAAAGAAGAAGGACAAGGTTGGTCGATTATCGATGTTCTAAAACATAAATTACAGCCTGCAAAAAAGATAAACTTGTATTTAATATAATACATTTGTTTTAAAACTACAATTTTTAGACACATAACCAGTGTCTTATCGTTAATAAAGTTTCAACGAATTTGTTGCAGTTATTGGCCCACTATAGTTTGTGATAAAGGAAAACTTCAACCAAGAGTGAGAAGTTAGAGGACCCAAATATGAGAGTGACATTATTTTATCGAAGTGAGCTTTAGTCAAACTTCTTAGAGGCAGTAGTAAAACAAGATTCCTAACACATTTTAACATTCACTCAACCAATTAAACACACATATTATAGATTTAAGGACTTATATATCAACTACTTATGTCATGGTATTCCCATTTCTTTTGCATGACAAAGTTGACTATTTGTCCAAATTTAGTGGTATCTAAATTTGAGGCTTTTAACATGACATTTTTAAGATTTAATTTCATAAATAAAATGAGATATTTTGTTGAAAATGACATATTATGAACAAAATATATGTTATTTTTTGAACTTCCATCTAATGGTAATACTTCCTTACATAAGTTCCACTCCAAATGTGAAGTATATCAAAGCCATCTAGCCTATCAAACTTGAAACCTCTAAGCCTAATAATATCCATTATATACATGGAGATATCTTCCTATAAAAGTTCCTTCTTTTGAGAAATTTTTTATTTTCATAAGACTGAGTCACCATTTTGGATATGCCAATGTCTTGTATTATAGGAGTTTAGTTATTTGGCTCTTTATTAGTATGCAACATCTATGTGAACTTTAATAAATGTCGTTGGTCATCATTTCTCTAAGGATTATATACTTATACCCTTAAACTTAGTAATTAGCTCTATAGGAATCAAGGCTTTAACTTTGAAAGAAAAATTAAATGGTGTTCTCTAATAGTTCTTAGTGTTTTTCATTATGCGAATAAGATATTTACAATCCTTTCATCCTATAGTACTTCAACCTTAAGAATGAATTTTAGGTATGGCACGGTGAAGGATCTTGTGAAATAATTGCCAACTTACAATCAAATATCTAAGGCCTAAGTTAAAAGCATTTTTATTTCTTTTTTAATCATCTATTACTCTTCCTTTTCACTTACCCTTATGATTGCTTAAAAAAATTTTATTTCTCTAAGGAATGTATGCTTATACCCTTATTAATCTTCCTTTTTACTTACCCTTATAAATTACTTACCCTTATGATTGATTAAGCATTTTTATTTCTTTAAGGATTATATGCTTATACTCTTATTAATCTTCCAATTTACTTACCCTTAAAAATAAAAAATTGTCATATAAACATAATTTCTTAAAAATTACTTACCCTAATGGTATTATTTAATTGTCATATAAACCCTTTCATATTTTTTTAACTTTATGTATTTTTATTAAAGCATAACATAACCACCATTGAGGACATAACACAACCACCATTGAGGACTTTCATCGAGCACCTTACGGGCAACTAGATTTTAACCCAAAATAATAAAAAACAATTCTCTCTTTTCCCTTTCTTCACCAACATTAACACATATTTATAACCATTCAACCATTATCAGTGTAGCACTCCAGTCCCATCTGACATATGTCCGTATGCCCGTCGGACAAATGTGTACATGCCAGACAAAAATGGCGTGCTAACTATTTCACTTTCACTATATCATATGGCATCATAATTAAAATCCAGAAATAACACAATTTCTAAAATCCTAAAATTTCCTTATTTCATTTCATAAACCATAATTTACAATGTAGCATTATGTCCATCATCCATGTTTATACAATATCAACCTATCAGAGTCTACAGCTTTGTCTATAAAATATACTACATACATAAAGAATTAACAAAAATTAAGATTAATCCTTCAGTCCCAGCTGACCAACCTTTGAGTCATATATTCTATCCAAAAGTTGTATAAAATCTCTTCTAAGCAGTCTTAGAAGCTAAGTCGTCGCTCTCTCGAACCTAAAAATGTCAACATTATAATTTAGTTGAGTTTTGCGAACTTAGTTGAGTAACCATCCTCGATGGTTCACTCATATCACACATATCACAACAATTCATACATTCATATAATTCACATTTATCAACATGTAGCATCACAACATACTTTGATCATAAACTTTCACATTTTTTAATCAATTCGATTCCACATTTCAATTGCAACCATTCAAATCATATAATGTGTATATGCAATATTCATGAGACTCACGTTCGTTTATTTCGTTATTATAACCGAGAGCCTTTTTCACTGTCCCATATCTGATGTTGATATCGGGCTTATTTATACTGTCCCTTATCCGTTAAGGATATAGGGTTCATTTTGCATAGTGAGCCATAGGCTCTTATCACATTTTGAGCTTTAAGCTCTTTTTCACTGGCGACTCTAGTCATAATTATCTTTATCTTTCATGCATTCATGTAATGAAATACACCATGTGTATTTAATCATTATGCTCAATCAGTCACATTCATATTCTTTCTCATTCATATTCAAGTAGCACTTCCAATGTTTTATTCATACATCAAACGCCTCGGACATTGAATGTCTGGAAGTCAGTACATACACATCACATACCAATTCAATTCAAAATTAAACAAACAATCAAGGTGAGACCATCTTAGGTTACTCACAATTGCTTCCTCTAGCTTGTTGCCTTGAAGTCACGACAATGTCTGGATGTGGTCGCTCAACGTGCTCTTCTATATGCAATCACATACATTTTCACATTACTACATTGCACATTCAAAATAATAAGCACATTTATAAATGTATTATATATTATGCATGTTCAATGACAAATTCTCGGGTATGTTTCTTTGATACACTTTAGAAACAATTTACAACTCCTTCCAAGCATTCTTTACTCCAAAATACACTTTACTCACTGGAATCCTTTCATTCAACATCAACTAAATTCAATGAACAAATTGATTGCATTAAACTCTCAAACCTCTACTTATTTAATTCAACATTGTCTACCTCATTCATAATTTATCAAACAATCTTATCACACATGTAACCAACTTTTCCCAGATTTTCTCAGGTAGATTTTAGGTCAGATTTTTATAGCCATTTTGACTTAGAAACTGACGTTTTGAGACAATAATTTCTTCTAATCAAATGTTACTCTATGACTTAAGTTTCAAAAGAAATAAAAATCATTCAATTTGGTTCATGATCTATGAGTTATGCTCAAACTACCACAGACTGTGCACGTTCAAAATTTTGGCTAGTGCATGATTGAAGAATTAGTGCACTCCAATTTGTAAAACTCATATCTCTCAATTCCGATTTCCAAAAATTACAAAATTTGTACCAATGGAAATATAAGAGGATCAGCTACAATTTTATGATGAAAAAGTTGTCTGATTGGGCTACATCAATACAATTTATTCGATAAAAACAAGATACGCTTTCTGTCAAGGGTAGCGCTGCAGCCTATGCCAGAACTCAACTTCAAGCTACATTTCAAGACCCTTAAGGACAAAATTCAAATTAAATTCCTTCATAAAAATTGTAGCCGTATATGTCTAGTTTAATCTAGAAAATAATCCATCCAATTTGGATATTAACAAATCAAGATATGGCTAAAATACAGATACATGTTTAGTAAAAATACTCCATCTAACATATTTCAGCACACTTCATCATTATTTTCATCCTAGTTCATCTATTTTCAAGACATCACATAAACATCTTTCTTAAGCAAAAATTTCACCTTTATTATACCCTTAATTCTCAACTTATTTAACTCATGGTTTTCATACTCCTAAAAATAGAACATAAACAAACACATATTTATTCTTCAATGCTCATCAATCATTCATCAACATTTTTGCACACTTTCATACACCATTTACACTATCAATCCATCTCAAAATCATCTTTAATACAACTCATAGTTTATTACTCATCATATAAATGAAAATATGACCTAGATCTACTTATTTCTTCGTTCATGTATCAACACTCTTCAACCACCATTATCATGATCATGCTATCTCTAACCCATCATCATAACATTTCAATTTAGAACAACCCATAAAGATCATTAATACACTTACTAAGCCCCAAAACCTCTTCAAATCACGTGAACCTAGGCCCCAAACATCACACAATCATCACACTATCAATCCATCTCAAAATCATCTTTAATACAACTCATAGTTTATTACTCATCATATAAATGAAAATATGACCTAGATCTACTTATTTCTTCGTTCATGTATCAACACTCTTCAACCACCATTATCATGATCATGCTATCTCTAACCCATCATCATAACATTTCAATTTAGAATAACCCATAAAGATCATTAATACACTTACTAAGCCCCAAAACCTCTTCAAATCATGTGAACCTAGCTCCCAAACATCACACAATCATCATCCTTTAAGGGGGAATAAGGCTAGGTCTTTTAGTAATAAGAAGATATGATAAGGATCTTGAAGTAATAGTGTAGGATTTTGAAAAAAAATCAACGTGAAGAGTGGGTTGTGAGTTTCGTGAGATGGAGAAATGAAAATGAAGAAGATGAGTTTGTAGAGATAAAATGAAAGATGGTAGACAATTTGAGAGTGTCGTTAGTGATGAAAAAAAATACTTGGTAAGTGTCATGACATATATCATGACACTTACCAAGTATTTTTGATTCCCTTCTAATGACATATGTCATGACACTTACCACTTAATTCATTTTGCTATTAGTATTAACTTAAGCTACCACATAATCCTAAATAATCAGTCCATTGTCACTCAATTTCTATGTCATTTGTCACCCAATTTTCTATATCACTTGTCAATAAATCATAATGTCATTTATCAAAAATTTTCACTGCCACTTGACACTTAATTCTACTACCATTTACAAATTGTCCTGCCATTTGTCATTTTTCCTAGTCTATAAACACCAAAAATTTCACAAAATTCTCAAATTTCATCAAAAATTCTAAATCAATAATTTAATTCACCAAATCAAATTTTAAGGCAAAATATTCACTATTCACATCATAATCACATTAAAAATCATTTATACCTGGAAAATGTCAATGAATGCATGTACAATTATTTTAATGAGTGTCAACATTATTCACGTGTATGAGTATGCCATATGATACATGAAATGTACTTCTAAATTCTCAATAAACTCTCATGAAAAGAATCCTAGGGTCCTAACCCTGATCATGGGATAATGGGATGTTACAATTAGTCCCAATTAATGCAAACAACTCAATAACAAAGTTAAAAACATAAGTCAAACAGAGCATGTTTTTAGACACAATGATAAAAGAAAAAAAACCCGAAACATCCAGAACTACTTACCAGGTGGAGAGAAATTGCAGGAAGATGATGGAGGCCAAAAACTCACAAAGAGAGCATAAGAAAATGAACAGAAGAAGGTGGTTTAAGTCGAAGAAAAATCAGGCAGGGAGACAGGACTGAACGAAATAAATAGACGGGAAGGGGGAGGGCTTTCGGGTGTGTTTGATAAAACAGACATTGGGAATGTCCAACATTTGCCTACCAAATTAAAAAACCATCGCCAATACTAAACCTTTTGCATACATTTTTTTGCTAAAAAAATTAATAAAAAGTATATATTATAATCAAATTTCTCCATTAAATTTGTTTTATAGTTATGCAATCAACAACATTAACATCATGTAGTAATCTTTGAAATGAAATTGTTGTTAAATTCATTTTTAATAATATTAAAATTTGTATTAATATTTCATTTTTAATAATATTAAAGTTTTTATTAATATTTAATGTTGATTACCATTTTCTAATGGGTTAATTACCAAAAAAAAGCCCAAATTTTCATCAAATTTTCAATTATAGCCTGAACTTTTAAAAGTAGCAATAAAATGCCCAAACTTTCAATTTTTTTCAATTCTATCCTGAACTTCAAAAAGTAGCAATAAAATGCTCAAATTTTCAAATTTTTTCAATTCTAGCCCGACGTTAGTGATTTCGTTGAGTTTGTTGATATAACTTGCCACTTTTTTTAAAAAACCTTAACTATTAATACAAGTCAGTCAAAATTAACACAATGAATGAAGATTAATGAAACGATATCGTTTAATCATATAATTAAAATGATGTCTTTGTTTAAAATAACTTAAATGATATTAAGCAACCCCGACGACCTTACACTTTGATTTCAATTTTTCCTTTTGTTTTCAGTTTGTTCTCTCGACGTCGTTTCCTTTTGATTTTCAGATTATGTAGCTCCGACACCCTCACACTAAAGGCATCAGGAGAATGAACTAAAAATGAAGAGCTTATTGGTGCGGTACGTTGTAATGTGAGAGTGGTTTGGGGCATCAGAAGAATAAATAGAAAACAAAGTGTTGAGGGCATCGGGAGAACAACAGATAATGTCAGGCCAGAATTGAAGAAAATTGAAATTTTGAACATTTTATTGTCACTTTTTAGAGTTTAGGCTAAAATTGAAAAAAATTGAAAGTTTGAGCATTTTATTGCTACTTTTTAAAGTTTAAGCTATAATTGAAAATTTGACGAAAGTTTAGGTTTTTTAGTAATTAACCCTTTTCTAATATATTGCAAATTATTTCTAATCAAACTGCTCTTATTATTATTATTATTATTATTATTATCATATATGGTGATTAACTTAATGTATTATGAATGTATACATATTAATCCTAACAATTATAATGATCTATTAAATATTACATTATGTATAAATTTTTCCATATCTTACTTATGTAATATATATATTACTTTATCTGTAATAATAATTATCTAATTATTATATAAAAATTTTGCACTGTAACATATAAATTATATATTATATATAATTATGTTAGGCAAAGGTGACAATGAATATGGCAATATCATCCTATTTGACAACATTTTTTTTGTTACTAACAAAATTGTACTATATTTCTTCTGACAAAATTGAAAAAGAAATCTTTTACCTTAACAAGAAACAACGTTGTTTTGTATTAGGTTATTAGCACGAAAACAAACCTCTCTTCATTTTTCGTGTTAGCCGTCAACATTCCTCTACGTTCACAGTCTAATAAACATTGTCCCCTCTCTTGTGCTTGTCTCATATGTTGTGATCATCATCGTTGAATAAGCATCCTTAACTGTGTTGGTATTGTTCTTCTTTTCTATTTTCAAACCCTCCTTCTTGTGCTTTGTTTTACTTATACCTTTAGGTGTTTATTATGAGTTCTTTTTTCTGCACATGGTATATGGGTTGTGTTTGTGTTTCGATGATGATTTATTGTGTTCCTTTGTTAGTTGTATATGGGTTGACTTTTTTTACCACCTTTAATGCTTCATTTAGGAAAGCCTGCTAACTATTTGATGAAAGGTCTAAAAGAGTATTTAACTTTTTTTGTTGTTAGGGAAAATTAGTCTTGTTTTAGTATACACCACTTGTTCATATGTGTACTTTACTTTAATTTCTAAAATTTAGATATGATGTAAAGGCTAAATGGATTACTTTTATTTTAATAAGGGTAATTTTCTTCTTATTAGATAGATTGAAGATGTATAAGTACTAACTGTTGTACATTCACTTATCATCGAAGATTTAATTAAGTATAATAGATTTTATTCTAAATTTACTTTTTAGAATATAACTCTTAACATAATTCATCGAAAAATGTCGACATGGCGACTAGTTTGCAATGGTGAAAATTCATTCCGTAGGGAGGAATGTGGCAAAATTGTCCCTAATAAAGAAAAAATCAATGCAGAACAAATCCCCTCTTCACACACTAATAACTGTTTGCCTTCTATGGCCGATCTTCTTCTTCAAAACTTTTAGTATCATCCGAATTACCTCACTTTCTCTAGATCTCATTTCCTATTATGAAGTTATTATATATATGAACATTTGATTGTATATACTATATATGGAGTTAAGGTTCCTTGAATCTTCATAAGAACATAGATGGAAATAGAGGCGGGGGCAAAGTCACAATGGTCCATAAAGGATTAGGAAAATCGATCATTTTGGAAAATTTATCAATTCCAATGATTATGTTTGGTCAATTAGGTATCTATGTGTTCCAATTTGGGTTCGTTATACGGTTTCACTAAACTAGCAATCTAAGTTCTACACTGATTGTGTCTTAGGTGAAACACATCACACTAGCAATTCATTTGAGCAAGTTGTCTTCCATACTGCATCTGGGGATTCATTCACTGTATCCTCTAAAAGTTTAGCTATAGCTAAGAAGTTATTGGAAGAGGGTGTCAACAACCCTATACCTGAGGGAAGATCTTTCACTATTTCAATTGGTGCCTTCGAATGTGCAAGGACCCTTTTTGGAAATCCAAAAATAGGGAACTCATTTACCTTTATCGACTCTCATATTACTTGGAATCCAAAAAAATAATTATTTCATGTCTTTATCGATGAAATCAACTTAAAACTTTATTTATTGTCCTGTCTGTAAGAATTTTAAAATAATCTCTTTACTAGTTAAGGGTAAGGCTGTTTATTATTGGACTTCCCCAAACCCTGCATATCAGTGGGATTCAAACTGGGCGTTATTATTGTATGTATGTAAGAATTGTTAAACTTCTAATTAAAATCTTATACTACTAGGATTATATAAATGTCAATAATAATTAACCTTACCTACGATTATTAAGTACAGTTAGCATTAATAAACTATCTTTCAAATATTATTAATTTTAACAATATTATCACTTACAAAAATTTATCAAAATTCCTTTAAAACATTATGAAAAATATTTAACATAAACTTTTTGTGACGACTTACACAATCGTCGCAAAATGCTAGCACAATTGCAACAAATATCATAAATATTTACCATATGTGCTACCTTTTGTGACGCTTCAAACCACTTGTCGTCAAACACTAGAGACGAATCATATAAATCGTTGCAAAAAGTCTACATTCTGTGACAGTTTTGGGTAATAGTCGCTGTAATTATTAGCGATGAAAGATATATTTCAATCGCTATTTGTTGGCATTGTTTGCGTCACTTCCCCATAATCGACGCCAAGTACATTGACTTACCTCGACATCTTGCGACGATATTCCTGTTCGTCACAAAATGCTTTCGTATTGGCGAGAAAACTCTGTAGCCGTCATTAAAATTTTTAAATTGTCAACAATTGTGACTCATCTCATAATTGCAAATCCCACATTAAGAAATTATAGATTTGTGGGGGAAGTTATTTTACTTATAAAACAACCCTCCACCTTTTAGTTTTTTGATCATCCCAAAAAATTGCCTATCTTTCCTTAAGGCAAAAATTTTGTCCCTCCTTTTGTAATATTTTACTTGTATTATTTCCTAAAAATAGTTAACTATTGATTTATTAGTGTTTGAGGAAGTAGGCATAACTGGGCTGAACCTCGTTAAATTCTAGTGTTCCTTATTTGTCTATTTAATAGCTATTATCGGGTATAGTTGTAGTGAATTATTGTGCTACTAAATTACATGTCTAGGAAAATTCTGTCTAGGAGGTTAGGTTTTAAGTGGGACCATTCATGACCCTTCCAGTCTCTTTTGGGAATTTATTTAGTGTGATTTTTTAGTACAAATGTTCACAATCTATTCACCTAGGCAATATTGCTCAAGGTAAAATTGTTATTATTGGTGAAAATTAACCCGAGTTTCACAACAATTGGTATCAGAGCTAAGGTTTTTTCTTAGTATACTCTATGGTTGCAGCGTGGTCTGGTCTTTCACATCAGAAAAGATTTTCCTTGGCATATTGGCATTCCGCATTGACAGCTATTAAATAGAAATTGTAGCAGAGATGACAAAAATTAAAGATACAACCGCACCAACAACTTCTACTTCGTCTATTCTAGTAAGGACTGCTGTGACAAATGCAATATTTACAGTGGAGATTTTTGATGGCATGGGTCATTTCGTCATGTGGCAAAGTAAGGTCCAAGACACTATTTTTCAGCAAGGTCTTGACAGTGCTATTGAAGAAAAGAAATCAGACGATGTTGAGGAGAAAGATAGGAAGAGTATAAATTGTTTGGCATGTGATACAATTCAATCGTGTCTTTCCAGAGAGCAAAAGTATGCTTTATCGAAAGAAACTTCTAAATCTAAATTATGGAACGCATTGGAGGAAACATTCTTAAAGAAAAGCAGTCATAATAATCTATATATGAAGAAGAGATTGTTTCGTTTCTCTTATGTTCTGGTTACCACTATAAATGATCACATTACCAGTTTTAATCAGTTAGTTACTGATCTAATGAATTTGGATGTGACATTTGAAGATGAAGATCTGGCTTTGATGTTGCTAGGATCCCTTACTGAGGAGTTTGAATTTCTTAAAAGTACTCTACTTTATGGTAAGATTGTTGTGTCTCTTAGTGAAGTTACAGCTACTTCATACAGTCATGAATTAATAAGGAAGACAAAGGAAGACGTACAAATGGAGCAGCAAAAGTTTTGGTAGTTAAAGGTCATTCGCAAAGCCAGAATAAAGGAAAGAAAGGAAGATCGAAGTTGAGGCTCAAATTGAGAAAAGATGAATGTGCCTTTTGTCGAGAAAAAGGGCATTGGAAAAAGGATTGTCCAAAGCTGAAGAATAAAAACAAACCTAATAAGAAAAAGTCTGTTGCAAATTTGAATGTTGCTAAATGTGAATATGCAAACTCAGATCTTTCGTTGATTGTTACATCGTCACTAAGCCCTTATAGTCCATGGCTATTAGATTTAGGTTGTAGCCATCATATGTGTCCCAATCGGGATTGGTTCTTTAATTTTAGGGAGCTAGAAGGTGGAGTTGTTTACATAACAAATGACAATCGTTGCACCATATATGAGATTGGTTCAATTTGCTTGAGAAATCATGATGGAATAACTAAGACTCTGATAGATGTTAGATATGTGCCAAGTTTGACGAAAAATCTCATTTATGTGAGAGTCCTAAAATCAAAGGGCTATACTGTAAATGTAGAAAATGGAGTAATGAAAGTCATCTCTATGTACTCATAGTAATGAAAGGAATTTGAAGAAATGATAAACTGTATTATTACCAAGGTACTGTAGTTATTAGAACAACAATAGTAGCTTCTAACGATCATCAAGAGTTAGAAGCAACCAGGCTGTGGCATGTGCGCTTGGGACATACAGGTGAAAACCCTTGAAGATATTAGTAAATTAAGGATTGTTGAAAGGATTTCAAGCCTGCAAATTAGACTTCTGTGTGCATTGTGTCAAAGGGAAGCACACAAGAGTGAAATTCAGTACTGCAATCCATTATATGAAGGGTATTTTAGATTATATTCATTTCGATGTGTGGGGACCTTCCAAAATAGTTTCTTTGGGAGAAAAACACTATTATGTGACCTTCGTTGATGATTTTTCTCGGAAAGTATGGGTGTATACTATGAAGACTAAGCATGACATGTTAGGAGTTTTCTTTAAATGGAAGAAGATGGTGGAAACTTAAACAGGCAGAAGGATCAAGTGTCTCTGTATGGATAATGGTGGGAGTACAAGAGTGATCCCTTTTTAAAAATCTGCAAAAATGAAGTTATTATTAGACACTTTATGGTCAGGGATACTCCACAACAAAATGGGGTGGCAGAAAGTATGAAAAGGACATTGCTGAAGAAAGTTCAGTGTATGTTGTCCAATGTTGGGCTGGGCAGAGAATTTTGGGCTGAGGCTGTTACATATGCATGCCATCTCATTAATCGCCTTCCATCAACTACTATTGGTAGTAAAAAACCTTTGAAAAAATGGTTTGAAAAACTTGCTACAAATTATGACTCCTTACATCTGTTTAGTTCCACTGCATACTATCATGTAAAGGAGTTAAAGTTGGATCCATATGCAAAAAAAGAAATTTTCATGGGGATCACCTCTGGTATGAAGGATATCATCTTTAGTGCCTAAAGTAAAAAAAAAAAATTTCCAACAGGGATGCTACCTTTGATGAATATACCATGTTAAGAAAGGTGACAACTGAAAATCTATATGACTCAGCCTAAATGTTTTAAAGTTGATAGAAAAGAGAATATGGTGAGCAAGCTTGAAAAATTGTTGTATGAATTGAAGCAATCTTCGAGGCAATGGTAAAAGTGATTCGACAAGTTCATGTTGGGAAAAAGATACACAAGAAACAAATACGATCATTGTGTGTATTGTAAGCTACAAGATAGATCCTACATCTGTCTTCTCCTATATGTTGACGATATGCTGATAGTGTTAAGTCAAGACGACTTTATGATGATTAATTTTGATGACAATCAAATAATAATAATGTTAGAAATAAATAAACTAGTTTGATGAGTCTATTCAGTGTGCAGAAGTAAAAGACACAGAAGAAAAATACCGAAGAAACAAAACACAGAAGAAGAACACAGAAGAAGCGCAAAACATAGAAGAAACGAAACACAGAAGAAGCAAAACACAGAAGAAGCAAAACACAGAAGAAGCAAAACATAGAAGAAGAAAGACACAGAAGAAGAACACGGAAGAAGCGCAAAACATAGAAGAAACGAAAAACAGAAGAAGCAAAACACAGAAGAAGTAAAAACACAGAAGAAGCAATGTTGGACCCCGAATTTTTTTTAGGAAGCATGAATTGAATGAATTTGATGATCTTATGGTTAAATCATTTTTTAAATTGGAGTTTAATTATTAAGTCAAGTTTAGAAGGACTTATTTCATGTATTGATGGAAATTGGAAGAGTTAAATTGAAGAATTAAGAATGCATAAGGGTATTTTGGGTA